>JARHVA010004258.1:757500-765000 GCA_037957365.1 Torreya grandis | reverse complement strand
GCATGGGGTTAAACACAGACAAGATGATCAAGATGAATCCATCCAACCAGGCCTATTAGCCTAACTATTGGTGTCTCTCACCAACCCAATCATCATCAAAATAGTGGTTGTGGTAACCAAGAATATGAAATAAATTTTGAGCAAATTGATCTCTGAACAAAAGATATAAAATAAAAGAATACAATCATATCATTTCAAAGTGAGATGGGAATAGTTAATCCATCTAAGTATAGATCAAGAGTGGGGATGGTTAATCTAGGATACCAAATGATATAGAATGGATTAACTCTAATCCATTGTATATCATTTGAAATTATCCTACTTGGAACCTCATCCAATATCACAACCTTAACCATTTGGACCCATAATATATACTTTTTAAATATTTAGATCTAATATATGAATGACATCCACACATTCCAAAAGAACCCAAACATTAACAAAATAAAATCTAATTAAGTAATGACATGAAAAAAATATAGTTCAATCATAATTATTAACCTAACGCAATAGAAAGAAAATAGTCGTGCGTCTATATGTGACATGTCTAAATACGACCTAAAAAACTTAAAATGACTAGTCAAAGTATTAATCAAAATACACTAATAATATAATCATATTATTATTATAACTCACAGTCATCATTATGTAATCATACCACACAATGCAATCTTAAATCTTGTGACAATCTCAACACAGTCAATGGAACAACATAAATATGATTGTAAAATGAACACCTTTTAATTGAGCCAATAATAAGCATAACCGAAACAATCTAACCCTAATAAAAGTCAAGAGTTGATCAAACAAAATATTAGGGTCAAGATGTAAGATTATGGATAAATAAATAAAGTTCATGTAAAAAACCCACTCATGGCAAGGAAACATAGTCACATAAATCCTTAATCCATATAACACACACACACACACACACACACACACACACACACACACACACACACACACACACACACACACACACACACACACACATCACTATAATTAAACATCTATACAATTTGATAAATAAAACTATGGCATAGTTGACCATGACACAACCACTTATTTAAAAAAATACCACCATCAATTTTGAATGATCTATGATATTACAAAAGAGACAAGGCTCGATTGGATTCAAACAAAACACCATTGTTACAATAGTTCATAACTATATAAACCAAAATCCAAAATCAAAGTATGGCTTACCCACATAGTTGAATGAGAATACCACAGCCTATTTTCAATAATAAAGTTTATAAAAAAAGGTAGTGATCAAGTTTTAATCAAATGATACATCAAGTTCAAACATTAAGATTATCAGGTTGATACAACACATAATATCACCATAATGACCAAGGTTCCAACACATAGATGTAAACACAACACAATTTTGGTATAAACACATCATAATAAAACCAAGTAACAATATAATCAAAATGCAAGATAATAATGCTCAAACCAGATATATCCATAAGTTTCTACTCAAACAAACGAGTAAGGTATCATAATGTAAGACCATAAGGAAAACCAATAACACAGTTCAATTAAAACTTATTCAACCCTTAAGTCACAAAATGAAATTAATTAGACTGAAATATTGATCATAACACACTCATAAAACAACACAACCAATGTCTTCTTCTAAAAGGAACATAATCAATAACTATTGTACCAAAAATAACAACTGCAAACTTATTTAAAGAATCATATCTACTTAACAATAACATAATTTAAATATACATATAAGCCATAATACCCATATTCTATAAAATATAGTAATTATCAAAACCATGTTCCAACTCATAAGTATGAAAACACCCTTGTTCCTTAAGAATTTAGACACATATATTTATAATAAAAAATATAGAGATACCTTTTATAAAACATAGTCAACACAAATAACAATTTAAAAATCATATGCATGAAAATACAGTCCATAACTCATTTTGGAAACAACATAATGACTGTATACAGATAAATATTCAACCAAGATTATATATATATATATATATATATATATATATATATATATATATATATATATATATATATATTTCAAGTTTATATGCAATAAAATGTATTAATATATCATCATAAAGGGCCTGCGTATGCACCCAAATGTCTGAAGACTTTCAGATGCATGTGCAACCTATAAATATTTATTACCATTCCAACATAGTTATAAAAAAACAACCTAGAAAAACTAAATGACTTACTTGAAAAAATGTAGAAGACTCCAAAAGTTTAAAAAGATGAGAAATTATAAAAATTACCAAGCACTATTGTGTAATTTCCAAACTGTCAAGCTCACCATTAAAAAGTAGTCAAGCTTTTTACTATTTTATCCTCAACTTTTTCATTTTTCTAACACTTTTACCCACCATCCACATTCTCATTATTATTTTTCCTCATTTTCCCATACCCTTATCACTTTGCATTCAATTTTGTGAGGAGAGAGAAACACCTCAGGATCACATGGCAATCCCTACCAACCTCACCATTAATGGTGAATCTAAAAGACTCAGTGATTAAGCAACCCATCACCAATAGAAAAAGAGATTAATTCTTAACAAAAAGGATTAAACATAAACTAATTAATTAGCATTGAAACCTTAACCAAAACGTCCCTTGCTTCTTAAATAGGGTTGATGCATTCCCTCATAAGCTATCGATCTAAGTTGATAAAATAACAATGAATTAAACTAAAGCTCTACCAAAGTCATGTCATGATTATTTAGTCATTGAAATAATATGTCACCACCTTAGTAAATAGTTCTAGGTTAAAGGGGTTATGATAAGAATGAAAGGTAACAAGGGTTCTCAGGGAGGTATGTGTTAGATCCAAGTAGGTCTAGGTGTATAACTACACAGGTAACTAAGATCCATGGTAAATAAATAAAGATTCAAAGACTACATGATAAAGGAATGGAATGGATATGACCATATGGGAATAAAGGTTTCATCATCAAAACATATAATAGAATATAATAAAAAATAACAATAAATAATGACTCATGATGACATCATCAAATACAATAACAATATCAAGCACAAGGACCATAGCTGACAAACACAATGACAAAATGAAAGTGTCTGAAGGATAAATAAAATAATAAGTATACCTATCAGACATGCTCATAATTCACTCAATTTTAAGAGTATAACATCTATCATCTACCTAGTTCATAGACAAAACCTGTAACCACCAAAACTGACATCAATCAATATTAACAAATCATTATAATCAATAATCAATATAATATTGTTAATCGATAATCAATATATATTTATAAAATCCTCAGCAATAATAACAAATCAATAAAATAATTAATCACAAAATTAAGTACATAGCCAACACTACTACAGCCAGTACCATAGATAATCCAGCTAAACAATAGCTAATAACCCATCTAACAATCATAATGCTATTTTCATAATATCAAAATATGTAATAAAAATATGGGATCGTAACAACAAATAACCATGACATAAATTTTTTATCCTCTATCATTTTTTAGGAATCAATTGAAATAGATTACCCAACCAATGGAATAACTCAATTACATACAAAGATAAGGGAACAAGTTTTCTTATAGTCAAAACCTTAATCACTTCGTTCTCAAAGATTATTTTAATCTATAGATGATTCCATGGGATAGACAAAGATATCTAAAAACATGGGAACCACCAAATTAGTCTCCACAAGATTAGACATCACAACAACTATGTGTTTCTTAGCTAAATCAAAAAACATGGACAAATCAACAATGGGTACCTTAACAAAAATTCAATCCACAAATAAGGTTTTCACCTCAAATGGTGTTGATGCATTTTTCCACCAACCAATATCTATAAACTAAACAAGTAACTCAACTTCAATTACCTATACAAATAGTATAAACCCCTAATAATAGACATTTAGCTCCTATTTATGAAACCATACAAGAAATAACTATGAGATTCAATGCTATATATTACAAAAATGTTTAGTTGTGTCTAGGAAAAACATTGAATAACCATTCTCCATTCACCATCATAAAAATTCCTAAGTAAAAAGAAAGTTAAAATGCTCCCAACGAGAAATTTAAAGAAAAAGAAGGCATTCAAGAGTGACATAAAAAATTAAAAAGTTATATAAAAGAATATAATCTATCTTTGGAGATGCCTAAACATGATTTATAAACTGTCAAACCATCTATATAAGGGGTTTCATTCAAAGACATAAATACCTTCCACATATCGCAATCTCGTCCTTACCCCTTGAAAATTCTCATGATTGAATTTAGGCAATTGAATTCAATCTATTAAGGGACAAAACAAATTGTAGTCCAACCATGAAAAATGTTAAATATAAATAGATGGTTAATTGATGAGGAAGAGATTATAATTTAAAAATTCTTGGAATGAATATTTCAAAAAAAATAGTATAAAAATATTTGATTAAATGTTTTTTTGGAGATGCTAGTTATGAATTTTAGGTTGTTTATACAAACAAGGCCAACATCCACAAAGAATTAATGGATGCAAAAGGAAGCATTGAAATGTTATTTTTTATTTAAAGAGAATCGTGGCTACCAAATCAAGAAATTTAAGGTATGTATTTTTTATTTTTGTATGTATAAAAATATGTTTCCCATAAATATATAGTTCATACATAGAATAATATAAATCCACCATCTCAATATTTTTCAAATCATTTCCATCAATCACTCATCTAATTGCTGTAATTCCAATCCCTTTCATGGTGGCCTCCACCCCACCATTAATAATATTTGAATGTGTGAATTTATAAAATAATTATTGTATAATAATGAAATGATAGTTTTACACCTCTCAAATTCCATCCATAATCAGGGATTATAGTAGGACCACATCCAAAATCAACCATAATAATAGAACCAATTTGAGGTAGTTCTTAATGTCATAATAGATATTTTATTACTGATAAATAAACTAATCCTTGATCCTTATCCATTCATAATAAATGTTGTTTCATTATTTTTCAATTTTTATTTTTATGCATGCTTGAATTAAAAACCTTAGTATACATGTGAAATTATGCAAGGAAAATATTAGATTAAAGGTTTTAAAATAGTCCATATTTTTGGATAAGCTTGTTAATGTTTTGTCATATATTTATTCAAACTAACATCTGATGATTGAGTATAGTCTACAAGTATTGATGATCATATTTTACACTCTTTTTAATTTGTGAAACACCTCCCCCAAAAATAATAATTTGGAATTGTATATCAGAGTACATTTTTGGATGCATGTCGGACCTAATACCTTACTTTCTGAAGCAAATGATACCTATTTAGCTTACTTGCATCACACAACTGGAACTAAAATAGGTGATTTGAGGTAGTTATCTAGGGGTAACTACTCACAAAGGGTTCTATGGGGAAGCAAGTTGCCTTAAGGGTGTTTATGGGGTTTGGGGCATATCAATGTACACATACATAGATAGGTTTTGAGTGTCATTTGGGGTACTCTTTATTTCACATAGGATCATTTATAGGTCCTTAGACCTTGGCAAATACCTCAATCTCCTTAGTGGGTTTTAGTTTTGCTTGAGGATGGTTAAGTATTTAATTTCAATCTAACTGAAAGGATAACACTAAACATCTTATGTTATTATTTTGGTTAAATAGGTCTTTGAAATGAGTACATGGTATAATGTTATACTGATTTGATAATAAAGTATGATTGTAGAAATGTAAATCATAAGTAGAAACTAATAATCATTTTAAACACATGAAAATATATTAAATTCTCATAAGTATACAACAAAAAAATATTATTACATAAAAGAGAACACAATCAATAATAAAATGGAACCAAAGCATCGTAGGAGAATTTATTAAAGTGTACCAACCAAAGTTGTTAACTTTATCACGGTCCAAAGATCATTGTACCATTGGTAATATATATTTTTAATTTCACACAACACTCAATTAATAAGCATGAATACCACTATCTAATTAAATTAACAGTGATATAATTATGATCAACTTCGTTAACCATCAGATAAGATTCATCGACAACCTATAATTGAATCTATGTTAATGATATTATATTGGTAATATCCAATGTGATATAATTAATAAATAATAATTTAGTGTAATTAAAATTAATTTTAGTGAAGATTATATTCTATTTCACATTGATTATTCAATCAACTATAAGGTTAAAAGTAAAGGAAACATATTTAGTTCATATAACTTCTACACTTACTTTATTATTTTTCAGTCATAATATAACTCAGAAATCTATTAATAACAATGAACAAATATCTCATTAACCATTCTTATAACAAGGAGTTCATTAAAGAAACAATCCACCCTCATACAACATCTTTCAAGTATGATCAAATATAATAGAGTAATATGTTTCAGATATGAGTAAGTATAATTGATGCATGCATTTTATAGGTTTCAAAGTAAACCAAAAATTAGAAGTACATGAGAAATAAAAGTTTTAACATAATTAAATGTATACAAAACTCATACAATAAATGTCTTAATCAAATGAGAAATTCTATCCAAGTTTCAATTGAATGGAACCTAAATAAAATGTTCTATTTAAGGAACTGTTATAAAATAATGTCAATCATGTCATGACACAACAATGCACTCAAGTCCAACTATCAAGAGAGAAGACAATAACACACACAGTTTATAAGAATAAATTTCAACATGTATACAATCAAATACTATTCATTTATATAAGTATCATGAAAGGGAGAGTACATCACTCAATAATTTCAATCCATAATACAAGTAATATAAATAACTTCTTTCATCTACTTAAAACAATTCATTCCAAAATTTAATTTCAATTTAATTACATACTAAGCAACCTTTAGCATAGCAATCAAGCTCAAAGTTTTATCTATTTTAACAATGTATCTAATATTAAAGCATTAAGGAAAAAGATCAATAGTAATATAATAATTAACAATAATTTACATACCTTCATACATAGTCATATAAGTCAGAGGTATGTAAGAGAAAATTTTATTACATTTTCTACATATATTAGCAGTAAGCTTAATTAGACTAATTCATATAATCCATATATAGCTGAAAACATCTAATAAAAATATCTATATTCTTTACTACCTCAATGGTTAATACAACCTATATAAGAAAATCATTAGTATGTGTATATTGATAAACTATGGAGAGTTGGTAAAATGATTCACCAATAAACATTCATCAAGTTAGGAACCTAACTTATTAACAAATCAAACCAACATACTTGTGTATGTTTTAACATAAATGGTTAAGCATTACATATGTATGAGTAAACCTTTAATCAATTTTATCATAAGTTCTCATGTCTAAAACTAACAATGTTATATAAATTTAATAAGAGATTAATATTGCACTACTATTATCAAAAGAATATTATAAGATAATAATATTAATTATGTTCATCTAAAACCCTAAAATAACTCAAGTACATTTAAATAATTATATTTAGAAAATAAAATGT
>JARHVA010004258.1:527500-752500 GCA_037957365.1 Torreya grandis | reverse complement strand
AAATCAGATTGTTGGTTGGTCATGTACCAGATCAAAGAGTCTTGATTATAAAACCAATAAATGATTAATTAAGAGAAAAAATGAATTATTTTTTTGAAAACCAACACATGGCTACTTTTCTCAATCAATAATAAAGTTGTATCAAATTTACTTTACATTTCTGCTCTCTTTTAGCATCAAAGAACTTTGGTCACATCAACATGAAGGAAACAAAAGACAATTGAGAGTATCACAAAGGTATTTATTTATTTATTTATTTTATTTTTAAATATAGTTATAAGTTTCTTAAATTACAAATAGGTCTTCTTGAAAAAAATTTTGAGTAGAGAAAAAAAAACAAAAAAACAAAAAAAATCTCCATGTATAAGGACATGCATAAGTCTAAGTGTGAAGAGATGAGAAGGAAATAGTTGAAAATAGTTAAATAGTGGTTCTTTCCAAATGAATACATTACTAATTTCAAAATAATCTTTTCAAACACTTGAATGCATTGCTGAATTCAAAATAATATTCATTGGGATCTTTCAATTCATCTTATATGGTTTATAATAACAAATGAGATGAATATATTTATTTAATTTCTTAAAAAAGGGAGCCAATACTCCCTACTAAGGATATTTGTCAATAAAGTAAAATATCATTATTAAAATTATCATTTCAAAAGTGATCAAATGAATGTATAAATCTCCATTAATCTAAATATCATCATAGGCTATCATAATACAACAAGCCTATGAATATTTTAAAAGTTGGAAACTATTTGTTTTGAGTAAAATAAGTGGATCGATTTCTATCAAGAATATGACAGTTTTAAATAATGGATAAAGTTAAATCTACATGAAAAATAATAACATACATAAGAACATGCATGAGTTTAAGTATGGGAGAATGACAAGGTCATAAAATGGCTCATTATATCAGCAAATGACATCGATTTTTATTACATAAATCATGTTCTAAAATGGACTTAGATGTATTTTTAATAACTTATGATTGTTTTAGAATGAAATATAAGAACATATCTAGTCTATTCTTTAGAATTAATTTTAATCTACATTATTAAAATTTTATGATAATTTATTAGTAAATAGATGGCAAATGTTGTATATATAGACTGAAATGAGTTATCAATACATATAGAAAAGTTTGAAGTTCTCAAATACCAAATCAGAAATTATCTTCATGTACCTCTGGAGATCCTCAATAGCTTTATAATCCTATATATAATATCCACATTTCTTTAGTTATTTTTGATATGTATGTATTATTGATGCATAATCAACTAAGGCATAAAAACAAATTTGTATCAACTAAAAATAGGTCTTGTGTTTTTGTGTTGGGTTGTTTGATGTTTTAGGTATGAAGGTGTAAGGGCAAAATGGACATATTTTAGAAATGGTAATTTTTTTATGTCAAGAATATCTCTAAAACTAAATATAATTACACACTTAGATTATTCTAAAAAAAATAGACAAATTTAAAAAAAAAGAATCATCTTGATCTGAGTTCTTATGTAAAAGCTATGAGTATTTCAACTAGCTTTAGAGATACACAATCCTAACTTTAGAGTCCATTAGTTTGGTGAGATACACAATCCTAACTTTAGAGTCCATTAGTTTGGCTCCAAAGTCCATTAGTCTAGCTCTAAATTTTCACATAATTAGATATAAGGAGGAACATAATTGATTTTGAGGTATATAAGACTAATAATGAATGAGGGGATGTTTTGGGACATATTTTACAATCTTTCTCTATATAAAAATTCTATAAATAAAAACTTATAAAAATAGACATCATAAAAAATCAACAACTACAAGGGTCTACAACTATGGGAATATGAGAGTAAAAGAGATGATTGATATATATTTATAAAAAAGTATTTATATGAAATTTATTTATAATATTTATAAAAATAGGTATTTCCAAAGAAGTTAAGATATTTATAGTATTTTAGTTATTATAGATATCTCACACATCAAGTTATTGGAGGAAATCGAATTGGTCAAGATTGTGATTAATTCTCTACAATAAAATCAGAAGTTGTAAAGAAAAAAATTAACTATCTATAATAAACTAAAAAATGGTGGATTTATGAGTTTAACATTTTTCACTATTTTTATCTTTAATGGGGATTGTTGTTATTCTCTAAATATATAAAAAAATAGATTTTTAAATTGATAAGTTATTATCCTAGAATAAGAATAAGTTTTAAATTTAATTTGTTATATTGTTGATATTAGAAAATCAGTTCTAAACTAATTTTTTAAAGTTGTTACTCTCAAACAATAAGTTTTTGAATAAGTTTTATTATGAACACAACCTTCTCATTCATAGTTTGAAGTTAGACGAGTCAGTATGAAGTTATAAAGTTGATGATCATGTGGATTAAAGATAATTGCCAATAGATATCAATTTTTTTTAGATTGTAAGCATTTCCATCAGAAATGAGAAATTGATTTCATAAAATTTATACAAATTTAGAGTTGTTCTAATCCTATTTTAAGGGAGGGCAAGAGCCCACTAAACCAAGGAATTAGGATCTATTATGGTATTTATATGTTTATATTGTTATGTGTTTTTACCATTCATTATTTTATATAAAATATTGTGTTATATGTTTAACTTATAGGGATGTGTTTTTATGCATGTGTGTTCCGATCAATATTAATTTTAGCCAATTGAATTTCCAGTATTTCTCTTTAATAGAGTTTTTTATTTCAACAACTTAGATTAAAAGTGTGTATAATTTTTTATAATTTATATTTCTACAAATAGATTAAACATGTGTTTACTTTAAAACATTTTCAATTTGAGCAAATTATATTTCTCTTCAAGCATTTCAATTCAAAAAGTGTGTTAACTTTTACAAGCAATATTATAGATTTCAATTCGAGCAAGTAGATTAGAAATTAAGGAGTAAATTATCCACAACTACTCCCAAGAGATAAATGTTAGTCATTATCCTTTATATCTTATTTTTGATTCCTATTGAACATCGACCTTGATTTGATATGACATTAATTTAATTTATTTATTAAATGAAGAGGACACAATGACCCTCATCACTGCTTACCAATAACCATAGTACCAAATGATGGTTTTCCAAGTGACTTACTAATAACCATACTACCAAATGATGGTTTTCTAAGTAGATTACCAACAACCATAAATATCATGATGCTATATTACTTTATAAACTCCCATCATTTTGTTATATTAAGGGAAAATACATATACACTATGCTTTCTTATTATATCACATAACATGAATGATTCCTTTGTTCTTATTTATTAACACACCACAATAGAAATAAAGCACAAAATTGAAAAAAAATGACACCAAATCATATGTGTGACCTTGTCGTTGGTGACTAATGAGAGGACATAAATTTTCTTCCTTCCTTTGGTTCCTCTATCCTCTTGTATCACACTACTTACTCAACAAGTTTGGTGTTGAGGCTCAAAATTATATTCCACTGCATGTCATATTTAAACAATTCCCTCCCCATAATTTTGACATATTCCTTACAAATTGGTTGTTGGGGTCACCTAAAATTGTATCCATTGAAATAATAAGTTTTTCAAATTTAAATCTCAACTTTGAATTTTAATATTGACATACATTGAAAAATAGAGAAAATGACTCGAAATCTATTTGACCTTGTCTTTTATGACATGCAAATTTTATTGACATAGATAAAATAAACTTTAAATGATAAAAATTTGACTAAACTAATGACTAAATTTTTTATACTTTTAAATACAAATTTAATTTTATAATGACTCATAATAACTTGACCCAACATCATATAATAAATATGACATAAAACAAAACTAACCAAAAATTAATCATAATACCTAAAACAAATAAACTCTTACTATCGACCATAAAAAATGACCCAAATCAAACTTAGAAAACTTATGCTAAATAATTTAAGATTTAAAAAAAAAAACCAATTAAATATTTTGGCAATCTAATTGACCAAAAAAATATGACACTAAGATAGATTACATAATAGATAAAATAAAAGGAAACTATAACTATTGACTCGAAACTAAAAATACATGCCTTAATATTTAAAAATGAAAGTTATGAAGATGTTATTACATGTTTATGTATGTTTATATTATTTGTGTTGTGGTATAAATGTTGTCATTGATGTCAAAATCAAAGTTGGTGTCATGCATGGTGAAGTGGTATGTGACAAGGAGTCCTATGACAAGAGAGAATTTGAAGGCAACCTATTGTCTCTTTGTTGAGAGAGAATTTAAAGGCAACCTAGTAGTTATTATAAGGATAATGACATGTCAAGGTCAAGATCAAGATATAAGGTAAGCATGCTTTTGAGTATTAGCCTTAAAGAACTTAGTTATATAATGAGCATGTGTATAATGATGGTTGTCTAGTAAGATGGATACACACAAGTATAAGTGGCTGGTTAAGGATACAAAATCATGCATATGAAGTGTTAAAACACTTAGGAATGTTTCAAGGTAAACCTTTAAGGGATATTGTCTTAAGTCTTAGCATGCAACCAGTCTAGTCCTAAAATCTACTTGACCTAATGAGGAGTCTTGAGGTGTTATCAAGATCTATGAATGATTTAAATCAGTGATAGATCATGTGATAATATATTTTAAACTATGTATACATATGCATAAAATATATAATATTTTAGAGGAGGTTTCTAGATCAGTTCTTGGCTTAGTCTTTACATGAAAAAACCTAGTGAGAAGGTATAGGCTCAGTAGAATGATGAGGTGAGCATCCTAAGGATTGTGATAAGAAGTTTGGTAGTATGTGATCAAGATATGATTTTTAATGACATAATTATGAGGTATTTAGATTATTTCAATAGGTTTCAAAGTATTTTCAAGGTCTAAGTATGACTAACAGTTCAGCTTAATGTACAAAGAGACCTAGTATGGCCTAATAAGGGGTCAAGTTCAGTTCCCAAGGTGAAGGAGTTAATAATAACATTTTAATAGGTGTGAGATGTTTTTTAAGTGTGTCTACTAAGTTTGAGGTTAAAATTTGAATGATAAAACATGAAATTCAATTATGAGGTTGTCTACATGCACAAAATGAGGTATTGTAGACCAAGAAAGATTTTCTTATGATTTTTGGAATGTTTAAACTTTGAATTAGATCCTAATAAGTTAATTAAAGTTTTTGAATGATAATATCTCAAATTTATTGTCATTTATTTTGGATTTTAGGGATAATTATTTATGAACAATTGCTAAGAATAGAAGCTAGTTTTTAGTGCCTTAAAACCCTAACTATTATCAAATATGTAATATATTAATAGAAACGGATCATAATGGTTTATATAACATATTTTTGTGATTTTAAAATTTATATTATTCTCCTAGGTACCTATAGGTGGCATTGGTCTATCATAAGAGTGAGTGGAAGCTATAAAAAACCCTTTATTTCTTGGATTTTTAATGTAGTAGGTACGCTTAATCAGGTAAAAACATGAAAATTACTAGAAGATGATTTTTGAGACTTTTATTTTATGATAATTTAATTTCATGATAATTTTATAGACTTTAAATATGATAATATGGTCATGGAAGTTGGTCTATCACTAAAAAGGCATAATGAAGAAGATAATGAGAAAACTAGGCATAAGTGAGAATGAGATTAGGGATAGGTTGTAGTGGATTAGGGATGGATATAAATGATTTAGGTTTCTATTAATTACATGTAACACATATAAAATTTGAATATAATATTTTGAGATGTTTATATACAAGTATAAAGTTTCTCTCAAAGTGACATGTCTAACATAGTGAGGTCTGTGTAGGGTGAAGAATGAGATTGGTATATAAGACCAATATTGATATTAAAAATTATAATATATATATTTTAATATGTTATATGGATTATTAAGTATAATATAAAACAATTTTAATTCATAAAAATTTTCACACAAGTGTTCTAAATCTTGGTTTCCATGATTGTGTTTTGGAGTATTCAAGTAGTTTTGTATGTGTTAGTGAGAATGTTGTTCCTAAGTCATTATGCATATATTTGAAGAATAAAATTAAAATTAATTTATTATATAGGTCTCATAGGTTGATTTTAATTTATTTTTATTCATGATAAACTCCTATAAGGGTGTGAAAAATCAAAGGTTATTGACTAGGTTTTGAAGTCTATTTGTAGTTCTAAGTGAGCATATGGAAGTGGTATATTTGAGGTCTTTTTCCATGTATGTTTAATTATAATGGAAATAATGATGACCATGATGTAATTTAGGTTATATAAATGATATTTATTTATGTTTTAATGTGTCAAATTTGAGTGTATACTTAAGATATTCAAAGCATACTTTCTGGTAGTGAGAAGGGCTAATTGTGAGTAGGCCTAATGGTGTGGTTCAAGGAGTGAAATGAGATAAATGGTGTTGGGGAAATAATTTGAGATTATAATTGGTATAATTTAAGTTTGTTTAAAGTTTTTATCCTAGTATGCAGGCTCAAAATATTCCCAAGTGGCCAAGGTGAAATGTGTGCCTTAAGAAGGCCTAATTGCATCAGGTCTCTATTAGGCTTAATGGGGGTTTTGGTACTTATGAGTGGTGATCGACATATGTAGTGCTTATTTAAATTTTTAAACATGTTTTTTAATATATTAAAATTGTGATACAATTATTTATAGGTTTTTGTCTGACCAAGGTAGGTGAAAACAAAAGTCAAGTATAAGAAGAAGGTCTAAGAACTTGTTCATGGTATCAGAACAATCTCTAATAGCTATTAATTATCTCATTAATGTATTCTTACTCAATATATGGTATTATATTTCTTTACTAAGTATGTTCTTCTATTACATCCTCTGTGGATGGTATGAAGAATCAAAAAAGCATGCAAGAAATTCTAATTTTTCTTTGCGGGGTGGAATTTTTTTATGTTTTTTATTACAAGTAAATTCTGGAGATCAAAGGAGTAAAAGAAATCTCACCAATTCATCTATATTATCTTATAAATACATAATTACCTCCAATTTCATCCTAGTTAGATATCTAAGGTAAAATCTACAAGTTTTTGCAGATCCATGTTTTGGTTGAAAATGTTGTTCTTTTTCAAGTTGTAAGAAAATGTATACAATATCTTAGAAAAATTTATGGTTTTTATGTTTCTTGTTTTCTTCTTTCCATAAAATTTTGAATTTTATTAAGAATTGCAAAAGTTATTGTATTTTTATTGAGCAATAATATTCTAAAAAACATATGACTTTTCTTTATTTTATTGTGATAAAAATGTAAATGATCACTCAAAAATATTTATGAGTTTTGTGCACCCTATTTTCCAAATTTTAGAACATTTTGAAAATGTTAATGTCATTAATAATTGAAAAAGTTATCATAGTTTTACTAAGAAGTACTATTCACAAAAAATCTTTGTGGGGAGTTTTTTTTTAAAGATTTTTTATAAAAAAATATCCTTGGATGATTTTTTGATTATTTTTTATTAAAAACAATATTTTATATTCGAGAGATAAGGATATATTGTATTTTATTGTTTCTTGACCACATACTTTTTTTTGATCTTGTTTGTTGAAGACTAATGGGTGACACTCGGTTTGACAGGTGGTGAAACCCATTCACAAATAAACAAACTTTCTTCTTAATTGATTTCACCATCTTGATTTAAATCATGGACACATTTTTAGCTAAGTGTGACATCCATTTTTAAATTACCTCACATTTTATTTTTATGGGTTTTTTCATCCACTCCTATGCATACATCTTCATCTAGAATTCCTATTTGATTTTGATGGATTTTGTATCACTCGTGGTAGCACCATCATTCTTTATGAGGATTTTACTAGCATGGTTCCTCCATTGTTTAGATTCCATCGTAAAAACACTTTATTAAAATAATGCTCATTTATATATACACTTACAGAAGCATTTTTTATAGAGCCCAACATCTTGCATTATTTGAGCATATTTTTTGTACCACTTGTGTTTTTGGCCCATATTTCTCTCTTGTTTTTAGATTAACTTTCATGATTTGTGATGACTTCTTCGACAATTTGATAGTCTTCTTATTTGGAGTTATACTTATGTATACAATGTCTTCCTTGTTTTCATTTGGTGTTTTTGTGTATGGGATTTACTGTACTTTCACTAAATTATAAAGTACCATGGAGGGTTTGATTTTATAGCTTAGTATAACTGCATGTGTGTGTATCTTAGTTTTTGCACCTTTTATTATTTTATTTATCAATCTGTCCTATCACCACCAAGGCCATATTATTGAGATATTTTATCTATATTCTCTATATTTATCCTTTGTACATGGGTATCTTATTCAAGGACTTTGTTTTCTATAACCCATATGAGGATTGTTATGCCTCACTAGCACTCTTGGTGACTTTTTGCGTAGTGATACTAAAGTGGCATCCACACTAGTTTTTTTGGTTCAATTTCACCATTTTTATTCCACTTATTTTGATACTTTCATTTTCATATTCTCCTAATTCACCATTAAGGGAGGATGTTAAGGTAATGCTTCTTTGGGTTCATCATTCTACCCAATATTATAGAGTGTAGTATTCATATTTAGTGATCTTTGTATTTAACACCATTCTTACTTCGACTTGGTGGTTATAAAAATTTGACATTCATGTATTATGGAAAGATAGATTGGCATATGTAAGGACACTTATCTTCACACTGCATCATTATTTTTGGCATGGTTACCTCATTAGGCCTTGTTACTAGGACCCATTTCCTTCTTTCTTTTATCTCTTTATGGGGCAATTTTTATTTTCCTATGGGTTTTCTCCCTTTCTCCATTTTCTAAGAGATTTCTTCATGGATATATTGTAAATGAATACCTAATCAAGCCTTATTATCGAGACTCACATCATGGATATACCAATTTATTTCTATCCCCTAGCTTCACTTGAAGGGGGGTATTAAAGTAGGTTATTTATCTTAGCTGATGTTCACCTAGAATTTTATTGTTTCCACCAACTTATATGTGGATATTTCATTCATCTTATTTTAGATATTATATATTTATCTCTTAGATATTATGGAGATAATTTATGGTAGTTCCTAACCTTTAGGGATAGTTATAGCTTGATCTCATAGTTATGATTAATCACTTAGCTTGATATCTTAGTTATAATTGATATTCTTTACCTATAAATGCAAGGCTCATTCATTGTATTTACATGGAATCTTTGGATATATAAAGTATTTATTATTATATGATTTATTTGTATATAATATACTAAGATATTATTTGACCAATGGATTAATGGATTTTACTATGGTAACCATTTGTAGATTTTATCTTGGGTGAGAGTTTTCTAAAATCTTTGATGCATTATGTATTTTTATATTGGTAAAGTGTGTAAGGATGCATCTATGGCTTCCTTGGTGGTGTACAATATTATTTTTATGCACATGATACTTAAAAATTCAAAAACATGTGCATCTTTATGCTATGTACATAATATTTCCTTAGTAGTTTACGTCAATTCTCATGGTTTCTAATCACATTGACTAATGCTAAGGAGAAGCACCAAAATGAAATAGTGATGTCACATAATTTTATAGATATCAACTTATTAATAGTTCCTTTATGTCATGTGCTACCTTGGGGTGTGGAAATTGAGTGGAGTATATAATAAGGAAAGTTGCATATGATGCCTTTCATCTATGGTAAGCCATTTAGATGGTGTTATTCAATTGAAGTGGGTAGGAAGTTTTGGGTGTACTCTAATTTTGGATCATAATATTTAAAAAAAAATCCCAACTCATAATCTACAAGATCACATAGTTGAACTATGTGGTGAGTGTTAGTGTAGGTTTTTTCTCACTTCTGGTTTTATCTACACAATTGTTAGCTAACTTGTTTAGAGTTGTTTTTGATAAAGTAAGGTAGCAGACCAGGGGCTGAACCCTTATAGAGAAAATAAGGCAAGAAGGCAATCAAACAAAATATGCCTTTTGAGAAGGGATGGCACTAGCAGAGTACCCATAGACACAACAAACAAAATAAACAAGAAACAGAAAGATGAGAGTCAGAGAGGTCTCTCCTTACATAACCATTGATTTGATAAGATCATTCAGTTTCTTAGTATTATTTGCATTGACAGCAGGCCCAATATTACCTACTTTTTTCAGCATAGACATATTCAGGACAATAGAAATTTAGAGCTCAGTGGTGAAGTTCTGCTTTAGCTTCTGAATACGATCCTTCAGGGCATCAATTTCAGATTTCAAACCAATCTCATTCTTGATTTCCTCGTCAGCTTCCTCCACATACATTTTCCCCCTTTTGTTAGATGTTTTCGTAATGTCAGCACCATCCTCCTCAGTAGCCTCAAATTCCCTAGTCTCTTGCTTCCCTTCAGTATCCTCAAAAATTTATTGGACTTCTAATTCCTTAGACTCTTTCTCCTGGGTGGCTTCCTCTAAGGAGCTCTCTGAATAGTCAATAAGCCTGGCCTTAAGACTTGTTTAGAGTTGTTAAGATCATTACAAAAAATACATTTAATGTGTTTTCTAATTATAAGTTGAGTTGTTACCTTTCTGGTGACCTAATATTTCACTATGTAATGTACCTTATTTGTAATTTTTGGCTAATAAATTAGATAATCAGTTATGAAGCTATCTTTTGCATTGCAGTGGCTCTCACCTAATTCTAAGGTTTTCATGTAATCTATGACATTCATACATCTTAGAGTAATTTGACATGGTATCATAGATCTAATCTGATGGTCATTTTTTATTTCTAAAAATCTTTGATGAGATCTTTGTGGCATGCATCCTATAGTGTTTTTTGATTTTTTGGTTTTTCATAGGTTTGGTGGGATTTATTGAAAATTCATGAAAAATATTTAACTAGAGTATCAAATTATATAATTAATAGTACCATCAGATTCAAAATGTGCCAAAAACTTTGGATTGGATGTAAACATGACTTAGTTTTGTGAAAGTCAATTTCAACCATTTTGAAGGGTTTTAAGGCTTTTTTGATGATTTTACACAAATCCATATAGTTAGGTTCTCCAAATAAAAATATTTTTATAGGTTTTTCAAGATTCTTAGTGGTTATTTGGTGGATTTTCCATAATTATTCTAGATCTAGAGTTTTTGAGCTTGATGAATAATTTAACCTTTGCATGCACAAATCAGAGTTTTAGGCCTTTATTGCACCTGTAGGAAATTTAGGGGGTTAACATAGTTAAAGATGTCAAAACCATAGTTTAGAGTTACACACATAGTCAAAACCCTTAACATCAAGAATTTAGGGTGCGTGTATATCCCATAACCTTGACATTGGGACTTTAGGCTACATACATAGTCAAAACCATCAAGATTAAGACTTCAAGCTACATGTATAGCGCATAACTCTAACATCAAAAATTTATTCTATATGCGTAGTCAAAACCCTAGACATAGGGACTTTAAATTGCATGCATAGAACATAAACTTGACATTGGAACTTTAGACTACACACATAGTCAAAAACCATTGACGTCATAACCTTTTGACTGCTAGCATAACCCAAAATCCTAATGTCGAGACTGGACACATTATAGAGAAAGTTTTGAGTAAATTACTAGATATGTAAAAGTAAAAGGATATCATAAACTTTCTCTATAGGGTTCAGGTATATTGATCCAAGACTCATTATACATTAGATAATATACTACATAGTTCCAAGGCATTCTATAGTCCATCTTAGTTTATGCTTCCATTACACCATCATTGGATAGGGTGGTTGGACCTCTTATATGCATACAGATCATAGATACTTGGTTATAGTTCTATTAGGCACTTGGTGGACACATTTAATGTTTCAGGGTGATACACTCTTCATTGCACCCACTTCTGATAAGTTCATTTTAGTGACATTAAATCTAGTTCTTATGCATGACCTTGCCAGATTGATGCCACATTTCTATTTTGGACCCTACTCAAAGTTATTTGTACTACTTCCTCCTTCATCTTCCATTAAGGAATGGGTAGACTTATAGTACACCATTCATGTTCTTCCATTGGCAAAGGGAAGAAATATTATTCAATGTAGATAGAACTTATTCAATCTTCAGGTAGAGTATCTCATCAATAACCTTTGTCATTCTAAAAGCTCTACTATATGAAGTTTCAACAGCTTCTATGGATACTTCTTATCTCTTATCTCTATGTGCTATGTTGATCTCACTCGTGGATGCATTGTTAGTTGTGCTTGATGTCCATAGAGCATAAACTATTTCTTAGTTTGCTATCTTTTACGGAGGAGTTTTGACCTATAGGTTTTTTCCTTTTCTTTGCTTTATGGGAGTTTCATTGTGTTTGGGTACCTCATCAGACCTCATTTTTAGGACCCAATTATTCTACCCACCTAAGCCATGCTTCAAGGGAGGTGTTAGTGTAGGATTTTTCCCACTTTTAGTTTTACCTACATGGTTGTTAGTTGGTTTGCTTAAGGTTGTTAAGGTCATTCAGGGAAATACACTTAATGTATTTTCTAATTATGAGTTGAGTTTTACCTTTTTGGTATCCAAATATATCACTATATAAAGTACCTCCTTTATACCTTTTTGGCTAATTAATTAGATAATCAATTAATGAAACTCTCATTTGATTTTAATTTTATCTCACCCAATATTAGGGTTTTCATGCAATCTATGATGTTCAGAGATCTTCTAGTAATCTAACCATGAGGCCTTCAGATCTATAAATCAAATTGAAGAAATCTAAAAACTACCATTTATTTTATGAAGTTACCATGTGACTTCATGTAGATGCATAAGAAGAGGTGTACATATTTATATGGTTATGCATGAATCATTATCCTTTAGTTGAAGAGTAATGATATCAATTACTATTATTTTTGAGCTTATGGGTGATGGTGATGAACCAATGCTCTAATCATAAAATCTAGTGGTGTATTGATGTTGACTCCAATTCTTGAGAAGAGATGTTAGATGTCAAATATTTGAAAAGATATGTGCATATTATTCTATGTTATTTGATGTGTAAAATATCTTTAGATATCAATGATCCCACACTTTCTTTAGAGGGTGTTATTTATCTTGATAGCCTAGTGCAAAATCTTATCATGGGTGCTTGTGAATTCTAGATAAAGTTCATGGTATCATTTTACTCTTAGCATTAAAAATAAGGGTTTAAGTAATTGTTATTTATTATTGAGGGATGTGTGAAGAGTCCCTAGACATGAGAGTATATTTCATATGAATCATATTCATTTCAAATGATTTTTTCATGCTCATGATTGTAGATATAGTGGATTCTAATAATAAGGTTGTAATTATAGAAAATAGGGTATCCTAATGTTAATGTTTTAATAACCTAGATTATGAGATAGACAAAATCATGATATCAAGAGATTGGTACTAAGGTTTTTCACACACCACATGATTTTAATATAGAATATCAATACTTTAATGACATCACATTAATGTATAGGTATTAGTACATAACACCATATGAAAACTAGTTCTGCTATGAAAATATCAATGTATGCACATATGTGTAATAAAACATTCCATTATCTAGAAATTTATTAATGTGTACAACTTTTTGCTTGTAAGTGTATCGTAGAGGAATTAATATATCCCTAGACATCAAGGCCTATCCACCCATAACATAATTTCATAAAAATGTAAATTCATTTACACAAGAATGTTTGAAAAGTTAAAATTAGATTGGGAATGGTCTCTTCTTCCACAATTATCATAAGAATGAATATCCCTAAAAAATTGGTTATATTAATGTTGTGTTTTTAATGGTTACATGTAATAATAATATGTGTTATTTATCTTTGTCAATAATGTACCTTAGAATTCCATGTTTTTATCTTTGTACTATTTTCTTATAGGTTGCAATTATGTCATACATATTATTTGGAAATGTTTTTGAATATATTTTAGATAGAAACCCTACACATGTGACTAAGGTTTATTCTACATAGAGCATGGTCAAAAATCTTACACTCATTCAAATAGTGATTATATGTATATTTTTTGGGATGCATGCACATTTTTTTATCTCTACGAGAGAGATGTTAGGTTGGCACATAAGTGAAAAAACTTGCACTGTGTCTTGTAGAACATGATGTGGAAGGATTATTAGAACATTACCATGGGGATAATTATATGAAAATTTTCTAATTGCATTATAAATGGTGTAACAAATAATTTTTTTACATGATCTCAGTTATATTTATAGGTGATTTTTAATTCCTGGAATATTGTTTATTAGGCCCTGGATTTTTTATCCTTTTTTCTTCAGTAGATTAGAATGAAATAATTTACATGGTTCTTGAAATTTATAAGCAATATTATTGAATTAGATTGTGGGGAAAAACTACTTACGAAGTTAACATATATCATTTTTCACAAATCAAATTTCATGAGTAATCATGGTGGAGTGTTTATAACAAGAAGACTAAGCACTTGAAACTAAACATACTCAAATTCAAGTTACATAAGCTATTTTTCCTTGACATAAACCTCATTTTTAGCATTTACATAACTTGAATACATCTATCCTCACCTTGGAAAATAATTTAGAGGAGAGTATCAATGAGATTAATACTTTGCATCATGAGATTTGTTAGTTACTCCATGATAAGAGTGAAGCTTCTCTCCTTGGGATTAAGAACATCTTTCAATTTTTTACTTTGGTGTAGTAGATGTATTTCCTAAAGAAAGCAATGATTCTCATATAAATATTGTGAAAGGGACACATCCTCTTGGGTTTTGTTTATTTATTTATTTATTTATTTACACATGACTAAAACAACTAAGATATGATTGCACTATTGATAGCAATTCACTTGTTTATTGTAAACAATTAAACACACATATATGTAGCAAAATCATATCTCTAATACCAATAATGAAAAAAATAGGGCCCAAGATGATAGTGCAATGGAAAATGATGTGTTTGAAGACAAGTTGAGGATTTCATAATGAATATAATGTAATATAAGAAAAACCCAAACACACAATTCAATGTATAGTTTATATATGTAAAAATGAAACTTATATTCAATATGAATAACAAGGGAAAGTATAGATGTATAAAATATTTAGAAAAACTATATGAATGATAATTATTAATATCATAAGGCAAAAGATTTATTGTTGATTTTAATAGACTAAATGAAATAATTCAAATTTATAAATGTGTTTGGATGTTAGTTTAATTTTCAATATGAATAACAAGGGAAATCATAGATGTATAAAATATCTAGCAAGACTGTATAAATGATAGTTCTTAAGATCATTAGGAAAAAGATTTAGTTTTGATTTTTATAAATTATGTGAAATTATTCAAAGATATATATGCGTTTGGATGTTAGATACATAGTGCATGATTAAAAAACTTCTACATATTCTATTTTTTCAAATCTTTCTCATCTTTATGTCTTAATGAGATAGATTGTTACAATACATATAATCATTACAATAAATAGTTATAGATTATCTATAGTTATATAAGGGTTGTAATTTATCTTTTAATTTATTTATGGTTAATATTATTAATGGTGCATGGTTGGAATTATATAAATGTGATTCCATTTTTAGATTCCCTAATGTGCCATAGATTTATAGAAGGCCAACATGCATATAATGTGGCATGAGGAACATAACAGATGGATGTTGATTATGTAAATTTATGTGAAAAATCACAGAGACCTATGTGGCATGTGACTTGGTACTATGCCAACTCATGAAGGTAATATGAGATAGAAAAAGTGATGTGCATGTGTTTTAGGTGGATGTGATGTATACATGGTTCATATATTTAAGCATGATGTGAAACTGTATGCCATTGTTGAATTGAAAAAGTGTACCACAAGTTTGTGTGCATGATGTAAGAATTTTCACATGGTGTTAGTTATGTCAAGAATGTAAACATTTTATAATATGTGTATTCATCTTACGTAAGTGTGTAAGGGTATCTTAGAGGACACATGGGTGGTGTACAATGCCATGGTAATACATAATCCATGCTGGGATGTATAATCATGCATGGTATTTTGCATTATTCATAATCTTTCCTTTAGTGTTTTACATCAAATTAGGGTGTGCTTTAATATGATTCTCTCATCTTTCCTTAGTGATTTAAATACAATAAGGATTAAACATTATGTTACATTTAACCTAAGGTATTTGAGGTTATATTTTTGTTTTTGAAGTTTTTATTTTTTAATTATGGGTTTAGTTTTAAAATAAATATATATTTGAAGGAATATTAGGAAAAAAATTGAAAATTTGTGTGACATTTATGCCAAGAAGTGTAAGCTAAAGGGTGGGGAAGTATCCAATATTATTTCCATGAAATATATTCCATGCTTAACATTAGTTTATCAAATTTATTTTTAAATATAGTTAAATTCAGTCTAAGATACAAAATGAAATAATAAAGGAATCAATAGTTATTAAGTTCCAACACTAGATCTATAATTTATGAACTCGAAAAAATAAATCCAATGCTGAAAAGAGATAAACACAACTGACAATGAAAGAAGCACACACAAAAATTTGTGATTTATAGCTACTAGTCCAAACATGAGATCCATAATATGTGGACTTGAAAAAAATGATTTATTTCCAAAGGAATAACACAAATGATGATGGCAGATTATTATCCAACCATTTCATACACTCTGATGATGTATTTAGGCAATAAAAATCCACCATAAGTAGACTGACTAGATAGATAGATGAAATTATAGTGACACTAATTTTTTTCCCTTCTATCAGTGATTTAAGAGCTTCATCTTCTAGTTCAAAAAATGTGCTAATGAAAATACATTTGGATTATTTTAAGCGAGAGACATAATAGAATTTAGACTCACCTTAAAATGTAATGAATTTTTTTTCAAACACTTAGAATTCAAGATTTATAAATTCTCAAAAAAGAGGAGGATGGTTAAGTCCTTTGAATAGGTGGTTTCCAACATGGTGAATGAACCTTTAATCCATACTAAATCTAGTAAATCAATTTCTTTTGAGGGAAAGATGATTGAGAAAGTGCTCAAGGATGAAGATTGATTTTTTGCAAGGGGAATTATTTGTATATTTAATTATTTTTATCCAAGCCTTATGATTATTCATCATTGGATTTCAAAGGTTTGGAGGTCATTAATGAAGGGGAATTTATAGATATATGCATGCCCCAGGGGTTTTTTCATAGATATTTTTCACCTGATTGAGGATAGGAATAGGATCATGCAATCACAAATTTGGGCCATGGATCAAAATATTATCTTGATGAAGCCAATATTCACTACATTTAACCCCATGATTGAATATTTTAAGATCAAGCATGTTTAGGTCTACCTTCTATACCTCCGCCTCTAGTTTTGGCCAAATCCATACTATCTGTAATAGGGGAGGCCCTAAAGGAAATGTTTCTGGGGGATGAATCTAAAACTAGATTTACTCATACCACTTTTTCAATAATTCTTGCTTGTATGGACATGTCTTATAAGCTTCCTACAACTATTGATCTAAAAGTTTAGAATCATACATGGTCTCAAACTCTTGACTATGAAGGGTTATCTTTTAGGTGTAGTAAATGTTTTTCTATAGGAAATTTGCTTGGTTAATGCTAAAATAATGGGAAAAATATGAAAACATCACGGTGGAAGAATGGCCTCTCATATCATCTTATGGTGGAGGGTATTGAAGATCTTGTGAGTGAAAATGAAAGGACTATGAAGAAGGAATAAATCCTATTAGATTTAAAATTTTGGGAGGCAAATCAAACTATTAGTGATACTATAGACAAAAATGTTAGATGTTTGGGTCATCTGGTGGCTAGGAGTTTTGAGTTAGATATAGCCTTGGTGAAGGTAGATTCAATTTAAAAAATTGATAGTGCTACTTCAAAGTCTAGTGAGCAGATGTTAGCCAAATTTTCATTAAAGAATTATAAATCAGTTGATGCACTTTAAGTCTCCATTCCCATATTTTTATATTCAAGGGAAAGAGAGGATTGGGTAGTTATGAGTAATAGAAGGAGATGTAAAGGAAAAGAAATATCCAGAACCACTAAATATGACCCTTAAATCTAAAAAAAATAATGATACAAATGGGTCACAATTGAACCTATGAATTTTTTGGGAGGGTTTTAGCTTTTTGTTGTTTCGTTTCTATTTTTTGGGTGTTTTGAATAGTTTTAATGAGTTTTCTAGTTGTTTATACAAATATTTCATGTATCTTGTATAGGGTTGGGTCCATTTTTCAAAAAACACCCCTTTACCAATAATAATAAAATTAATGCTTGAAAAAGTATTTTGAATAGTGAGGTCCAATAAAAATCTTTAAGACTTTCAAAGGGTAATAAAATAAGGGCCACATAGTGGCAAGTTATTTTCATATTTATTAAAAATTAATTATGTGGAAATTGTTATAGTGGTAAAAATCCTAAGTTTTCAAGTATCGAAAGTTACACATAGGATTGGATAACATGCTAGAATTATACTAATTATAAATACATAACTAGGTGGGAGAGATACATATGGTTTGAACCCTCTTCAAAGTATTAGAATATAAAAATAACTCTTCTAATCAGTGAGGGATAGTTGGGGTCAGCTCAACCCATCTTATATAATCCATTTTTATAGGATATGTAAATGTGTAAAGTGGAGCTAGGGTTTTGAGCTAAAAGAAGACAAATCGAAAAACATAGTCCTAGTCATTAATAGTGCATAAAACACCTATACACATATGGGTGCATCGATCTATGGTATAATAGTATTGTACATCTCACTATGATGACTTCAATAGTGTAGATGCATTTTGTTTCCATATGCATCCAAATAGTATTGAACTTGTCTCAACATGTTTTGATAGTTAGATATCAAATATGAGAGACCACAAACCCATTCCAAACAAATATTGATGACTTTACATTGTCATAAACTAGGAAATAACCTTTAAAAAATAATTACCTTATCTTATAGGTCATCTCCATAAATAATAAATTACAAAAAAATAGTTATACTCTTTTATTACATTTAGATTTCCTTTATTAAGGAATATTTTATAAAATCTCAATTAGACTCAATGTTTCTTCTTATTAAGATATAAATAAAAAATTAGTTAAAACACAAAGAATTATGTATCTTGGCATTGGGAAAGCATGCAAGGGTGCATCTATGGCTGCCTTGGTGGTGTACAACATTATTTTGATTCATATGATACTCATAAATTCACAAGCACATGCATCATTATGATATGTAAAGAATCATTCATTAGTGGTTTGCATCAATTCTCAGGGTTTCCAATCACGTTGACCAATGTTTAGGAGAAGCACCATAATGATATATTGATAACATGTAGTTTTATAGAGATCAACCTGTGAAGACTTCCTTTATGTCATGCACTACCTTTGGGTGTGAAAATCTAGGGGAGTGTAGAATAATGATATTTGAATATGATGCCTTTGATCTAGGGTAAGCCATTCAGATGGGGTTAAACAGTTAGAAGTGGGTAGGAATTTTTGGGCATGCTCTAATTTTGGATCATAATACTTTTTTAAAAATCCTAGCTCATGATCTATATGATCACATAGTTGATTTATGTGGTGAGGCCTTTAGATCTACAAAGAAAATTAAAGAACTCTAAAAAACTACCATTTATGTTATGAAATTCCCATGTGCTTGCATGAAGATACACAAGGAATATGTGTGCATATTTTTATGGTTCTCAATGAATCATTCATCTTTTCTTGAAGAAAAATGGTATCCATTACTATTACTTTTGAGATTCTAGGTGATGGTGATGAACCAATGCACTAAACCATAAAAGCTAGTGGTGTATTGATATTGAATCTATTTATTGAGAAGGGATATTGGATGTTAAATATTTGAAAATAGATGTACATCTTCCTCTATGTTATTTGATGTGTAAAAGAGATTTAGATATCAATGATTGTAAACTATATTAAGAGTTTGTTATTTATCTTGATATCTTAGTGTATGATCTACTATGGATGCTTTTGAATGCCGAATAATGTTTATGATATCCTTATATACTTAACACTGAGATTAAGGGTTTAAATGCTGATTATTTCTTATTGAGGGACGTGTGAAGATACCCTATACGTGAAAGTAGATTGTAGATGAGTCAGATTAATTTTAGATAGATTTTGCATGATCAATATTGCAGCATATAGTGGATTCTAATTATAATGTTGTAGTTATAAAAAATAGGGGATTCTAATGCTAATGTTTTAATATCTTAGATTTTGGGATAGACCAAGTCATAAAAAAATTCAGAGATTGGTACTAAGTTTTTCCACACACGACATGAGTTTAATATCGAATATCAATACTTTAATGACCTTTCATAAATGTATATGTGTTTTTATAGAACACCATATGGAAACAAGGTTCATTATGAAAATATCAATATATGCACATGTGTAACAAAACATTCCATTATTTATAAATTTATTTATGTGGAAAGAATTTTACTTGTAAGTGTATTCTATAGAGAAACTAATCTTTCCCTGGACATCAAGGTCTATCTACCCATAACATAATTTCATAAAATGCATAGTCATTTATGCTATAATGTTTGAGAACTAAAAAGTGTATTGGAAATGGTTGCTTCTCCCACAAAAATCACAAGGATGAATATCCCAAAAAATATTAGTTTTATTAGTGTTATGTTTTTAATGGTTGCATTTAATCAGAATGTGTTGTTTATGTTTGTCAAAAATATAGTTATAATTTCATAGTTAAGCCATGTGTTGATCTTTGCACTATTTTTGTGTAGGTTGCAGTTAAGGTGTACATCTTGTTTGGAATCATGTTTGAATATATTTTTCTAGGAACCTTATTCTACATAAAGCATGGTTGAACAACTTACACTCATTCAAATAGTGATTATGTGCATATTTTTGGGTTGCATGCACATTTGTTTTAGTTCTATGAGAGAGATGTTGGGTTCGCACATAAGTGGAAACAATTGCATCATGTCTTGTAGAACATGATGTGAATGGATTATTTGAACTTTACAATGGGGACAATTACATGAAAACTTTTTAAATTGCAATGTAAATGGTGTAACCAAGAAAAGTTTTACATGATATCATTTCTATCTGTAGGTGATTTTTAATTCCTTAAACATTATTTCTTAATGCTTGTTTTTTATATCCATTTTTATTCAGTAGATTGGAATGGAATTATTTAGGTGGTTCTTAAAATTTCTAAGAAATATTTTTGGATCATATTATGGGGAACAACAATGACTTACCAAGTTAACGTATGTCATTATTTGTAAATCAAATTTCATGAATAATCATGGTGGAGTGTTTATAATAAGAAGGATAGGCACTTGAAAATACACATACTCAACTTCAAGTTACATAAGTTATCTTTAATTAACATAAACCTCTTTTTATAGCATCTACATAATTTGAGTACATTTATCCTTGTCTTAGAAAATGCTTTGGAGGAGAGGGTCAGTGACATTAATACTTTGCATCATGAGATTTGTTATCTACTCTATGACAAGAGTGAACCTTTTCTCCTTATACTTGAGAACATCTTTAAATTGTTGATTTTGGTGTAAGAGAAGATGTATCTCCTCAAGAAAGGTCCAGAGATTGTGAAAGGAACACTTCCACTTGGGTTTTATTTTCTTATTTATTTACCCATGACTAAAACAACTAAGATAAAAGTGCACCCTTCATACCAATTTATTGGTTTATTGTAGACAATAAAACATAGACGTATCAAACTCATCTCCCTAGTATCAATGATGTACAACATAGGGCCTAGGATGCTAGTGTGGTGGACAATGATGTGTTTGGAAAGAAGTTGAGGATTGTATAAGATCTAGGATGCTAGTGAGGTGAACAGTGATGTGTTTTCAGAAAAGTTGAGGATTGCATACTGCATGGAATGTAATATTAAAAAAAAAAAAACCAAATACACAATCCAATATATAATTTTGATATGTAAAAATAAACTTTTATTCAATATAAATAATAGGGAATGTACAGATGTATAAAATTTAGCAAAGACTATATGAATGATAGTTCTTATGATCATAAGGCAAAATTTTCCGGATATTCTCATGTGGCACTGGACCAGTAATAGCAATAGCATTGGTTATATATGTACTTTGATATAAATCTCCTACATTTTCAAATACGTGAGAATCCATGAATTATATGAAGTTCTTGGATTCTGGACATTTTTTTTTCCAGCTTACTTTCCTACCCTCAACTGAAAAAAAAGAAAAGTCAGAAAAATTCATATTAGAAAGAGTGTACATTCATATTATCAATGCAATTTTGCTGTAAAAAGAGAAAGGGTGACGGAATGGACATTGATGGGCGCTGGATGCAGAAACCATCGAAACGTCCACTGAATACGAAGAAACAGCTGGTGCAGGTCAAAGCGGGTGACTATTACGATTATAATGGAGATGAATGGATAGGAAGGCAATACGTATCTTACACGTATACGTTTATATGTTACAATTTATAATCACATGGATCTCACTTTGCTACATTGGTGGGTAAAGATATTTAAGTAATTTAGGATTCTAAGCATCCTCGATAATGTTGATAGTTGACCCAGATAACCAAGCCATTTGTGAGAAAATATTAGGATTATGGTATGTGGGAGAATTAAGCTGAAGGGTCTTTGTCTCTTGCGTGTCTTTAGTGGTGGGAATAATAGTGAACCTAAGACCGACTTAGACAGTGATACGTGCATAGGAATCATCATCTCAAAATATTATGCGGGGTTTTAGGGACAACCCTTTTTTAGTTCAATCTTTTCTTCCTCGTGGAATTTTGATGCCCACCTCCAAAGGGATTTTAATGGGATATCCATTTCATTTTAGGGTTGCAGACATTATTCATGGCACAAATTGTAGTTTAGGGCTCTTTTATGTACTTTGATGAATATTTTTTTGAGAACATGCAGATGATACTACGTATAAAGATCAATCATGCATCCAAACTCTACTCTATTTTTGAGACCTTTCCAATATTCCCAAGATAAATTAATAATGGCTTATAATTTTAAGTGCGATTCAAATAAATGAAACATGAAATAGGAGGAAGGTAAAGAAAAGTGAATTCTTAGACTTTAAGGGGTCATTGTTGATTGCATGGACTATTTATGGATATGATTGGAACTTACCTTTATTTCTATAATTCTTTTTAGACTCAAATTAAAATAGATAGGGTAGGGAGCCTAAAGAAGAATTTATAGTGAACATCATCCTTGAAATATTATTTTATGAGATGAACAATCACATATTTTTTTAATAAAATACATTCATATATATATATATATATATATATATATATATATATATATATATAAAGATTGAAGAGATTCATTATATTAGTGATTTACTCATCCTAACTAAGTTCACATAAAGAAATCAAAATTCATAGCATAATCCATTTTTTTTTTAACATCCACTACATATATGTTGAGAATTGAGGAAGGATTTCATAAGAAACAAAAAAGAGTCCATGAACATTCATAATTTTATTTTGAAATTCTGTATTTGGGTTTTTATATTAAAATAAATCCTTTACAATGTTTGAAATTATCTAATATATATATAATCAAATAAGACTCATCATACAAAAGAGTGAGATCCCACTCAAAGCCATAATGGCCAAGCTAGTTACAATGAAAACCATTTCAGAAGAGATAAAAATAACTTGATGGAAAGGAAGGGGTGAGGGCCACTATGCACAAGCTTACAAACTTGACCATGAATAAAGAGATTTTTACAACCTTTTACAATTTTTGAAAAAAAAATATTCCTAACCATTCATGCCTCTGCCTTTGGGCCATTATTTTTGTTAGATATGTGACAAAAAAGTTAAATATTGGATCTCTTTACGATGCGATTTGTAGCACACTGCACGATAGGGCAGGTTCGGGGGCAATGCCCATGAAACCAAAAATCAAGGATTCAAACACCTATTTTTAGAAAGACAAATTCCACCAAATTCTATTTTTAGGAAGGAAAATCCTAATGGTATTTTTCCACTATATTTTTAGGGGGAGGAACCTAATAGTATTATGACAATTAGGTGTATTTATCTTTTTTGAGAGCCAAAGAGGCATATAATGAATTCACATGTAATAGTCTCATCTTGAGTTAATAAAACCCTAATATCTTACCCCATGGATGTTTCTTTAGCTATTAGAGTTTACCATATAAATATTGTAACCTATTTCATGCATGTTTAGTATTCTATCCATTTGAATTATCTCTATTATTGTGGAATTGTATTCTGTTATTCAAATTACTAGTTATTTATTGCTGCAAAGTGTCTAGTTTCCTAATAAGTTTCTTATCAGGATACACCAAAACATTCAATAATTGGATGAGTCCCACTTATGATAGCTTGCCCAAAAAGTGACTCTACAATGATTTTAAATTGTGAATCAAAGCTTTAAGGCCACAAAACCACCCATACACAAGTAAGAACATATAAAACTAGCCTTCCTCTTACTTCATTGTGTTCCACTAGAGTCTGTATAATGCTAGCCTGAGGGATGCTAATTGAAACACTTCTATATTGTATTACATAAACTTAAGGAATGCCACTTTAGGAATGCTAACTTGAGTAGTGTCAGCATGTTTAGCTTTCATGGCCTTGGCACATGCCTATAAATCTTCATATATCCTAGATAGAGTGATAATGGGGTCTCTAAATAACTCCCTTATTTTTTCCAAGTGAGTTGGGTGATAGGCTAGAAGGGTTTATAATGTTCCTCTCATTTTTTAATTTGTTTTACCCTTTTCTTGGCTAAAACTACAAAGTTGATAACCTAGACACTATTGAAATTGTTGGCCTCTTGGGCCCTATTATTGAATTATATCATAAAATTAGCTAGTTTGACTGAAAAATATATGAAAGAATCAAGCTTATCATTTGAATAAAAAAATGATATTATCCCATCTTCTTGAAATAATTGCACGATCGACATAGTGAATATCACAGATGATGGTACTAATTTTCTCTATGAAATATTGTAGTGATGATATCATGTTTATCATCCAATTTTGGCAACCCCCAATATCATACAAAGCCATAAGATTTAATTTTGGGGACATGTATTTCTTGAATAATTTCGATAAATTTTCTAATTTAGTCTCCTACTTTGTAATACAATCCAAGTACAACTTCACCTTATGTTGTCAAAGAGAACCTTTTACATTTGTTTGGAAACTCTTTTCTAAGAGCTCATATAATGATTAAAGTGCTTATTTCAATTTCATGATGACATTATTTGGCACTGAAGCTCTTGTCTAGGTCTATAGCCTGTAGATCCTTTGCTTCATGCCCTAGACAACCTATTTTCTAGTTCACCAGTGGAAATGACCATAGAGTCAGGATCCTCTACAAACTCATGTATTTCCCATGGTCTACCCTTTATTTTTATTGTTAAGTTAAATAACTCTTCCTCAGTTTCATAGAAGTTGGGTGTCCTTTCTTTTGTGACTCTCCTTTATGTTACTTTCTTGAGATTACTAGTGGGTCTTTCAAATTCCTTTTTTAAATTTAGGTTCATCTATTACCACCATCGCTATCCTTTGAGCTTTGTCCAATCACATGAAATCCATCCATTTTCCTCTAGCTTCTAAAATTGATGCAGTAAAGGAGAAGGTTATTGTGGCCAATGAAGTAGGTGTTGGGTTGGGTGGATGATTGGGAATGGATGAAATAGGGTCAACCAATATCAAAGTTACACATGAAAATATTAGAGTGGGTCCATATGCTAAAGGATGGGTGGAAATTAGTGGACCATAAGTTACAATTTGGATAGGCGTATTCATAATTTGAGGTGTAGAGGACGAATCTACCAAAGGAATGATGGGATTTAGAGTTTCCACTAGAGCTTGACTGATAGAAAACAAGGGACACATCTCCTTTTCCTTGGGATATTTAATTTATGAATTAGGATGTGCTTTAGTATGTGGGATCCCAAGTATGATAGTGACCTTGAAGTTTGATGTAATTAGTACCGGGTCCATTTTTGACATAGGGATTTTAATTCTTAGGGGCATTGAGGTGACAATGATTGGGGGAATTATGGACACACTACTTAAGATAAGTGATGCCAATTTTTGTATAATAGGAGTAGACTAGGTTATGATGGAAATAATGATGATAGGGGGATTTTATGTGATGGTCCCCTTTGTAGTTATATCCATTCGAGATGCATATGGATTGGTGTCAAGTGAAGAAACCTCTAGTGGAGGAAAAAAAGGAGAAGAAGGGGTAGTCAATATAGCATGTTTTTCCATTAATTATACTTGGGGAGAAGAATTTCTTGTATCACAAAATAAGTAGATACATGAGAGAAAGGGGAAGTGAAAGGTCAAGTTACCTCTTGCATTTGGATGATTCTTTGAGTGAGAATTATTGGAGGTATGCCTTGAAGTACCTTTATTCTCAGTTCATCTTTTGTAGCCAATGAATCTTCTTTAATTTCATAATTACTTGGTCTTTATTTTATATGACTTGGCTGATTGGTCTGAACTAGGGTGACCATAAGGCCCATAGTATCCACCATCCTTTTTACATCTTAATTGTCTTCTAAAATAATGAATACCTAGGTATAAGGGTGTGTGTTGTGGTTGTAAATGATAAAAAAATTTCCTTTCAAGGATTTATATTGGCCTTGAATCATTCCATTGGATTCAAATGGAATATGTCATGGTCAATTAAATTGAAAAAGACCCCATGATAAATTGTTTTACTTAATCTTGTATAGAATTAGAAGGTGTTATGGCTTATATTATAAGTAGTTGAGGGATAAGGGACCCATTTATTTTCCTTTCATATGGAGGTGATAGCATAGAGGAGTTGTTATTCTATCTCTTATTTGACTAATTTGTATTGAACCTATATGGGTAGTCGTAGGGGTTACATAAGTAATTTGCCTACTTAGATGACTATGAAATCATGGAAGCACCAATAATATCTTATGCTAACAATGTTATTACCAATTTCATTAGATAAGTTAGTCATAGGCTACTCATTAATGGCATAGTACATAGATGGATATAAAAATCACATATTTATTGCACATACCACCTAAATATATAGAGATACATCTTAATAAAGTGTTTATGGATTTATGTCCCCAAGACATGATTCCATTATGGGATTTTATCAAAATAAAATTTAGTAGAGGTGACATCAACTAAATATAACATCATATAAAAATTGTCACTATTCGTTACCCCCAATACCCATTACTTAAGGTTTAAAGTGATGACCTATCATAATGTCTATCATTGATGATCATAGATAGGAGGGCAACCCACACCTTGTTTTCATGGGATATGCTAGGGGAACCATGAATTCAATTCATGAGAACCATACCAATTTGGACACTTGATTTGTAGTGGTGAATATGGATGTTATCCACATCTTTTTTATCAACCAATATCTTTGGGTTTTCATCCAATTAATTAAAACTTTTTGAATATTATTTTGGGTAAGCCATTATGAGATGAATTTTTTTATTGTATAAAGTATTTAGCTAGGCAATTCAATAATACCATTCAATGGCCATCCTAACTATAAATACTATTTTTTTAGTTTTTAAGTGATAACACAAACTTGTCTAAGTATTTAATCCTAATGAAATTATTGGAGAATAAGTTGATATAGGGGAATTCCTTTGATTTGGATACAATCTAATGAAGTCTAGATTGTTGCATGGCTGGTAGATCATATATGTAGATGGAATATTCATAAATTGGGATTTCCTCCTAAAATAATGGTCTAGCCTTGGGAACTTCATCATGAATTGAATTATAATATTGAATTTATTCCTAAGGTCTCCTTGTAGGAACTGACTATATTTAAATACTTGGTTATTTCTATATGATCATAAATATGATGTCATAACTTCCAAATCATGTATTTTTATAATATCATTTATATTGTGTGTAAACCTTTAGCTTTGGATCACTGATAAAAAAATGTATTGTAACCAGCTCCTATAAGCAATGGCCATCAGATGAATTGGAGACTTTTTTTATTTATGATCATTTTAAATATTTGAAAAATGAAGTGGACTATTTGTTCATGTGGATTTAGTGCTAAGGTGACCCTCTTCATTAATTCAAAATATTTTTTCTATTATAATTTGATCTAATCATGCATTTTCATAGGCTCATTGGATGATGTCATCCACATGGTTTCACTTTTCTTATTTCATAAGCTTAGCTCATGCCAAGTTAGAATACAAGTATTATTGGGTAGACCACATGTCTTATTATGGTTAGATTGGGGGATTAATATCCTTGTTATCTATACCATGGGGATAAAACTAAAAGATACATGCACAATAACATTATGACAGGCAACAGGCATTCATGGACTCACATATTTATAGTCTTATCCCCCCTTAGGTATATGTGTAGTATGAAGTTGTGAATTCATGTAATAGTGACATATGGTCTTTGGTGATTAGATCATAGTCATGTAGTACCTTTGGATCAATATGGGATTCCTTATGAATTACAAGGGTGTGAGAGCATGAAATATTTCCACATGGCATGGGATCAATATACATGGCATGATCCAACTAGTTTGGATCCTCACAATAAAAAAACCTAGTGCATTGATACTATAAAGAATGCAAACAAGATACTTGGTTCACAATGATTATCTAGGGTCCCCATGATCTGAAAGAATATTTCTAATGGATGGGAGATCCTAAAAGGGACATGAATAGGACTTGCATAGTTAAGAATGAAAAGTTATTAATCAAATGAAAAATAATTTAGTCAAGTAAATAAAATATTGAGTGATAAAAGATGCAAAAATAAAAAGTAATATTAGTTTTGTTATTTTAAAAAGGTTGTCACATGAGTTCAAGTCACCAATTAATGTAAAACATATTATAAATGCCCTATGTTTTTGGTCAATTATATGTTGGGAGATCCAAAATATATCTACCTTTCCTTAAAATACTTTAATTATATTTACTTATTAGATATTAATTCATACACATATTTCAAATATTATAAAGAAAACATTGAATCAAATAGATAAAGCTAGGACCCAAGTGTAATGGAAAATGATTTTAACAAAATAATTTAAGGTCATGAAAGAGGTCCTAGTTTATAAATGGTGTTTGTTTTCCACAATAGACCTTCTAAGTATAAAAGTAGAGGAAATGGTTGTAAATATGAAAGTAAAGTAAATTAAACTAAAGGGAAGGGTTAGAATGATGGTAAATGGATAAGGTGTAATGATCAATTAAATGGGGGTCTATGTAACCTAAAGTGATTTGTGGAAAGTCTAAGAAATATTATAACTACACCATATTATTAAGTGTAGAAAGAGCCTAAACAAGGATACACAAACATGAATATTTAATAGACAACAAAGAGCATCTATTCTTCTAAGTAAATAAATGAAAGAGTATGGGGATATAAATACTTACATTGGAGTGGACCCGTCAACACTTTAATCTCTCCCTTGGCTCAATCAAAGATTTATAAATAATATTGTAGGTTAAAGGACTCAAAAGGTTGGATGAAGACCTAATATATCCTCATATACAAAATACCAATGATTCTTCCCATTGAGATTTAAAGACACCACATTGTAAGAATCCTCAAGATAAGATTTTAAGCCACAAAATCTCCCAAATAGTACTTGTAGATGTAAGAAAACCATACTAGGTGTCAAAATGCCTCAAGACTCTTTAGGGACCACCTAACCCTTATCAACCCACTGATCAACCCTTTAGACCATGATTCTAGTTAGCTAATTAGATAACTAAACTCATTAAATTACTATTTTGAACATTAATTGACCTCTTTCAACCCACCTTAACCACTTTTCCCTCAGACACTCGATCGCTAATAGTCAGCTTAACCATCGATAATTAGCCTAATCATCGATAATCAGGCCCTCACCTTATTAACACATCACTAACCATGTGCGAGCTAATGAGGTATAATTAAATATATTCACCTTATGTAGTGATAACAAACTCCCAAGCATCGAAATCAATAACCTCACCCTCTAGGGAATCTCCTATCCTCTATCTCTCTTCTCCTATAAAAGGAGGGGAGTAGGAGGTGAAATGGATCATCATGAGAGAACTCTTGCATACATTTATTCAAGTTTTCTATCATCTAATCTTCCTTCAAAAACTTAAAAACAATAAAAGAGACTCAAACCTCTACCAAATTTGTTTTTGAGGCTAAAGTATTGTTACTTTGGAAAAATTGCCCCAGCCTTCAACCATCAACCATCTAACAAGCTATAGGTATATTGTACTTGTTATTTTTTTCATTAGATTTATAACCCCCTGACCTGATCAAACCAATTTGTAACTTGTTTCCCAACTTCTAGATCTTTAACAAAACCATTATTAGACCATTCACTTATTCTACAACTTCCTTTTGATTAGCCTTTAGAAATCCATAGGCAACCATCAATGGTTAGCACAACCATCGATGGTCACCTTCAACTATCAACAGTTACCCAATCACCAATGGTTAGCTTAACCATCGACGGTTAACCCAATTGCTAATGGTCACTATGGTAGAAAATAAAAATAAGTTATTTTCAACCCCTTAACCCCAACCAAACCTAAATTTATGTGTTCCTACCTATTCATATACCCTTTTCTAATTCTTTTAACATGACTTCACCCACTTTAGCATGAGTATTGACCCACTTTTACTATATTTAGTCATTTTATTTAAAAAGCATTCTACTTTTATTTTATATTGCACTTCATTTTCTTTATGCAAGTACCTTAATTTTATCTCTTTAAAATTGATTGTTATTAAGAGTGGATTGATAGTCTCCTAGTAATCTTACACTTCTACGATCTAGTTCATGTTAAGCATTCCACTTAATTATCTTGCTAACAATTCCTTTGTTAATGCTTTCTTATTTTTAGCTTATTCCTTCCAAGCCAAAGAGGAGTTCTCCATCTTTATCTAGATTACAGTTCTCCATCTTTGTCTAGATTATGTGTGCATCACCAGCCAGGTATTTCCACCACCCCCTTATTACTAGTTTCTTATCTTCTTCCAAAATTAAGAAATGAAAAAAAATTAAGAGAAACATTTTGGCATGCCTGGTGGGACCCTAGAATGATCTAGGTGCTCCTTCTTTCTTCCTTTATTCTATACTCATCCAACAAAATCTAAAATTTATTTTGGACTTAAAATAAACCTTGCATACATTGATTTATTAATTTTTTTAGTTCATTTAGTAACTTAAAAGCAAAGCAATTAATTATAGTTTCACTCTTATTATCACACAATTTACCAAACCACATAATCAATCAAGACATCAAAACAAACTTGAGACAAGGACCGACTAGGATTTCATCACCTAGCAATAAAACTTTCCCTTTCTTGGTAATCCTACTTGGAGGTCATTACCAAAGGGAGAACCAACTCAGTGCTTTAGTTAAGTATAAACTTTCAAATTCAGTATATCTTGGCTAAGCACTCGACAACCTTATCTTTGTAGTGTGTGAAGTGAGGGGGTAGGCCCCACTATCAAGCCATACACTAATGTTCAATACAATTTTTTTGAGCTGCTAAACATAACCCAAAACCAACCTTAGATTTCCTCTTTAGTACCTGATCCACAAACCAAGTTTCTTTTTTAACATTTTTTAAGGTATAAGCCAAAAGTGATCTAAAAATAATCCTATGTTTTAAATGCACTTTTATTTTATGTTCGGATTGGCTTGAGATTATTTTCATTTTGCTTGCTTTGTGTTTGAGTTGTGAGTTTTTCATCATTTCTTTTCTATTCCTTACATGGTCTTTACTAGACAACAATTGAGGAATCAAACTAACCAAGAAACACCATCTTCCTCATCCCCTTCTTTCATGGAGTATACTTCAGATGTTCATATTTCTCTTTTTTTTCCCCCTTCCTACCATGCCTCAAATAGTTGTTGAGGGTGATACATATTTTTATACCTTCTTTGATAACAACCCCATGGCCCTCTAATATTACCTCAACACCTTGGCTCATCGTACCCCTATTGTTTTGGTTCTTCTTATGGATCCAACCTATGGCATGCCTCCCCCTCTTATGATTGGTGTTACCTCTACTCAACCTTTGATTAACCAAGCATGATGTTCTAACAATATCCCATCTACTACCACCACCCAAACCCAATCCAACATCCTAACCAATTGCTAAACACATCCTACACCAACAAACACCTCTAACATAGGGGCAACCTCACCTCTTATTAACCATACTTCATCCAATTTAAGGGTATATTCTACCCTTATTTCCATCATTCCTTTTATCACCACCAACCCACCAATTTCCACCTCACTTCAAAATTTGATACTTTTTGTACCTCCTACCCTTCCACCTATTAGCACAAGAGTTACCACTCAACCCCAGCCATCTACCAACCCATCCATACCTCCAAATTAACCCATATCAATCTCTCAATAAATACCCATGACATCTTACCAATATGTTCCTAATCTACAAGGATACATAGCACCTTCTACCCAAACTTTTGTATCCATCAATCCTTATGTGGCACGATCCCAACCTACAATGACCACATACCAATATGTGGTATCTTCTCAACCCGTCTACTTCTTATCCATACATTTATACCACCCAACCTTAACAAAACTTACCATCCAATTATGGAGCTTCCCAACCTCAAATGGATTTGGTCAAAATGTTAATGGATAAAATGACCAACCTAGAGTCATCTATTTCTAGGGATCATAACCTTTTATCTTATGATTAAATCTGTAATAAACCTATCCATCCATCTATTCCTATCTGATCTTATCCTTCTCAATGGGAACTACCCAATTTTTCCAAGTTCCAAATCAAGGATAACCCCCAACAACACTTGAGATCATTTTACCATTCTTTCTATTTGATTTCATATGATGATGCTCTTCTCCTTTGTACCTTCCCCATGTCTTTATCTAGACCAGCCTTAGATTGGTATAATGATCTCACCAATCACTCCATATTTTCATTTTAATAAATTACCTAAGTATTTTTAGATCATTTCTCAGTCAATATATCTAAAAAGGTCTCTATTACCAACCTCTATTCCATTAAGCAATTTGATGACAAATTAATTGCCAATTTCATAGCTAAATGGAGAGGTCTTATCAACCAAATTTATTTCTCCTTACCATAACCTGAATTGATTGAACTCTTCTCTTGAGGGTGTGAAAAGCATATTTCCCCTACTCTTCAAGTTCAAACTTTCCAAACTTTTGATGAGGCTTTTACCATGGCACAAACATTAGAAATCAAAGCCATTGATGAGGGAAAATTACTATGGAACAAAAATTCTAGCTTTAACCCCAATGACCCTTCCTCCACCAAAACCACCAATAAATCCAACCATCCCAATAAAAAATTAAAGGCATACACAAAATTAGTTGTCCTTAAAACTGGTCCACCTCCAACAGTCAACCAACCCAACCCAACTAATTCCTCTAACTCTTCCAACTAACCAAATTGAAACCAAAACTAAGTTGCCCCAAAATAATATACTCTGATAGGTGAGTCTTATGCTTCAATTTTGGATAAATTACTTAAAGAAAACATCATACAACTTACTCCTATAAAACCTACCTAATAATTTGATGCCTCTCACCCTACACCTGATTGGTATAATGAGAACGATCTTTATGTTTTCCACCATGTCATTGGATATGGTGTTATTAGGTGCAATACCTTTAAAACTATTGTCCAAAACATGATATATAAGGGCAAAATCATATTTGATAATACCAATGTACCCACAAATTAGTCTCTTGACATCTTTCGTAAACCTTTTCCCAACCATTTCCCTTCCACCAACTATGATGATAATAAACTAGAATAATCTCAAGCTCATGAGGTCTATATGGTTAATGTCATTATTAGTGAACCTATCATTGAGGAGACCATTACCTCATCTACCCCTTCCTCCATTCCACTCATTGAAGTGATGGACTCACCCTCTATTCCTTTGGATACCCAAATAGAAGAAGCAACCAACCCTCTTTCTTTGCTTGATGAGACCATGGACCTATCCACATCTCCTTTGATAGAAATACCAAAGGAGCAAACCATTCATTCAACCATCTCTTCACCCACTCCACCTATTAAAGTGGTTGAATTACTTACCATTACTTTATATATCTAAACAAAGGAAACAACAATCTCCATCCCTTCACTTGAGGTCATCAAACCTTCCTCCTCTATCCTATAACCACCCATTCTCTCTTTAGGAACCATCCCAAAAGAAGAGATCACCTTACCTATACTTTCCATGGAGGATACATCCTCCCAAACCTTGGAACCATCCACCAAAAACATAGATGAAGAAACCATTCCCTCACCTCCACCCATGGGATTAAATTTTAAAACCAATGACCAAGGGATCAAACCCATTTACAAGCCTTTTTCTAAATTAGTCCAAAATCTATAGTTCACAGCTCAACCCAACCTAGATAAATCCACTTTTTGGCATCATCTTGGGATCCCTTACCAAAACAAACCTAAACCTTCAACCTCACTTATATCTACTATTAAAACCATCATTACCTCAATACCTTCACCAAATACTTCTCTCTCCAAAACCATAAGATAACCATTCAACCCACCTTCATCTAAATTTGTCAAAACACCTTATACCTCTCTAACCAAACCCATCAATAATTTAGGAATACTCCCTACACCTGGCCTTGCTAACACATCTTTGAAGTTGGATTTAACCCCTTCTAATCCACCAAAGAAAACCCCAACCAAACCAAATTAGAGGATGGATCCAACCAAACTCCCACCTTGAACTAGAACTATACCACCATCTTCACGTTTACCTTCTATCCTAAGACCCTATCCTTTCACCATCCCAGGCGATCACCCTTATACCAAAAAGGTAAACCCTTCTACAATCACCTATTCCTCATTTAGTAAACCTTCTACATGTACTCTACCTACACCTACCTGCACCAAATCATCAAACTCTCCATCATTATTAAGTAACCTATCAACCTCTACCTTCCCACCTATCACCAAACCTTCACCCTCCACCTCCAAATATTTCACCTCAAAACCAACCATAAGCAAACAATCCAAACCAAAACTGCCCACCAAAACCATTCTACCACCTCTAATTTCCATAGTTAATCCTACTTCTAAGAAGACTCCCACTCTTAAAACCAAAAACCCCATACCCTTAACACCTTTGATCAAATCTTATTTGACCATTCTACAAAGGTTGTTGCAAACCTCTTCCTTAACCCTACCATCCATCAAACCTTTCAACCCTTCACCTATTAAACCATCATGGTTCAATGATAATTTGATTTGCTCATACCATAGGACTCTTAGACATGATATGAAGAACTTAAAAACCCTCTAAGCACTTATCCAAATATTATGGGATGAGGATGATCTATTATCAGATGAACCTCCCTTGAGCCCATTACCAACCCAACCATCAACTCAACCCAGCCAACATTTACCTACTCTTATACTCTCATTTGAAAGTGAGGAGCAACCAAAGCAACCATCTATCCCAACACCTCCCTAAATCCAAACTATCCATATGGTGACTCAATCTAGGGCCCAATAAAAGGATAAAGGAAAACCAAAAGTGTCCATACCATGGACATACCCTTACATCCATCAACCTTCTAACCAAAACTAAGCACCCTCACATTTACCTTCACCTTCTCTAAAACCCAAAATATCCATTTTGGGTGCCTATCCCTCCAAACTTTCTAAATCTATTTAGTGAGTGGTTCTAAAATAATTTCACCAGACACCAATGAATATGAGCCTTTATGAACTAATCAACACCTCACCCCATCATCACCAAGCATTGATAGAGGCCCTATAATCGATAAAGGTTTAACAAGAAGATCCTCAACCTCTTGCATCCTTTATTGGAGACCTTCAAAGTTTTACCTTTGTCACTTTATAGGATTAAGAAATACCACCTATTCATTCTAAAGATCTTGATCCTCCCCTCTTCATCACAAAATACATCAATCAAACCCACATCAAAAAGGTGATGATTGATGGAGGAACTAGTATCAATATTATCTCCTCCCATGCTTATGACTAACTTTAACTACCTAAGAATATCATGTCAAAAATAGTAATGATCCTCTACTTCTTTAATGATATTATGTCCACAACCTTGGAGACAGTCATCTTGCACATCTATTTGGGACCTCATACAATTTCATAACTATTTTATGTTGTAGAGGGTGAGTTCTAATATGACATCTTACTTGGACACCCTTGGATCCATGCCATGAGTTGTGTCCCTTCTACCTTACATTGATGTGTCAAATTTTAAAATTAAGGTCAAGTTGTTACCATAAGAACTGACCCTAGTCCTTTTGTATCAAGCAACATGACATATCAACCCAATGACATTCTTATTTTTACTTCATCCACCTCACCACTAACAAAAAACAACACCACCTAACCAACAAAAAATAACAAAACCTCTACCCCTACTATAAATGAAGCTTCACCTAGCTCATCTATCCCTTCTTCTCATATCCCCATAGAGGACCTATTGGAAACCACATTCTAACATCTCTCAATTAGGGAGTATCATCTTCTAGCCTTAGATGCTTTCGTTACTCCTCAAGAGTATGGGAACCTAACCCATGATCCTAGTTATGACCCCAATATTGGAACCATCATCCCTTTTGGGCATCCCAACCATCAAACCAACTTAATCTATGGGGGACCTTATCATCCACTTCTTGCTTCAAATGATACCTCTATCACCTGACCATTTTCCTCTAACTTCTCATATCTTGACAAAATGACATTTACGAAGCTATACCTTCATAGGTATGCCTAGAAGGGATTTGGCCTAAGCCCTTATGATCATGGACGTCATTAGTTACCTACTATCAAAACCCAAAAACCTCATGAGTTATTTGGCCTTGGGTTCGTATCACCAACAGAATCCACCTCACCTAAACCCATCACCACCATCGACGAGGATATACCATCCTCACCAAGCCCATCTCCTTCAAAACCAAAGGATTTTTATATCATTCCACATAATTTTTTTTATCAACTTTTTTTTATTTTAGGCACCCTAACTTATCAAAAGGATGGTTGAACTAAAACCCTTCCTCCCATCCATCCTAAAATGGTAGAAAATGATTCTCCTACTATCAACACCATTGAACATTAGGATGATGATTCCATTCTTACCTACCTTAGTGTAGGGGATTATTCTATCCACAAATCCCTTCCTCTTGAAAACCAAACCATGATAAATGAATCCACTATAGTGTTAACCTAGGTACTCAGGATAACCCTTGTATTGTCAAGATTGGTCAGTATCTATATTCCATGAAACAAAAATATTACACTTATTTCCTTCATTATCAAAGCATAACATTTGCTTGGTCTTATCAAGATTTCCCAGAATCTACCCTTTTATATCCCTCATAGCATTGTCACCCATCCTAATGCTAAGCCTGTTCAGTAAAAGATTTACAGTAAGCACCCTCTTATCACCCTTCTAGTCAAAGAAGAGCTTCAATATCTCTTGTCTATCAAGTTCATCCAACCCATTGAGTATCCTCAATGGGTTTCCAAAATCATTCCCATTACTAAGACCATACGGGGACTTCTGCTCTATATCAACTTTCATGACCTCAACCTTGTTTTCCCAAAGGATGAATTTCATTTGCCTAACATTGACTAGCTTTTTGATCTTGTAGCTGGTCATGAGGTGTTATCTCTCATGGATAGTTTCTTAGGATATAATAAAATCTTGATTGCCCCCAAAGATATACATAAACTTCTATCATCACCCCATGGGGAACATTTTTCTACAGAGTCATGCCATTTGGTTTGAAAAACATTGGTGATACCTACCAACGTGTCATGACCTACCATTTTCATGATCTAATCCATAAAATTATAAAAGACTATGTAGATGATCTCCTTGGGAAATCCAAACATCACAAGGATCACCTAGCTATTTTCACCATCATCTTTGAATTCCTAATCCACTTCTAGGTTAGACTCAACCCAAAGAAATGTATTTTTGGGATCCTTTCCAAAAATCTTCTTGGATTTATTGTCTCCCTTTGAGGAATCAAAATCAACCCCACTAAAGTTAGAGAAATTTTGGAGATGCCTCCTCCAACCCACTTCAAGAAACTTTGTAGCTTGTAGGGGAAGCTCCAATCTATTTTTCATTTCATCTCTAAGTTATTTGATAGATGTCAACCTTTTCACCATCTCCTTAAGGAAGACACATATTTTAAGTGGATTAAAGACTACCAAAAAGCCTTTGATTCAATCAAATAATAGCTTATTTCTTAGTATACTCTTACCCCTCCTAATGAGTATCAACCCTTTTACCTTTACATCTCCATCACTGACCATTCCCTAGGGGCAATGCTCACTTACCATGATGAATAAAATAATGATCAAGCTGTCTACTACATAAGTTAAACACTTATAGAGTATGAGACTCGATATACCCATCTTGAGAAACTTTGCCTCGCCTTAGTCTTTGTGGCTTCTAAACTTCATCATTACCTTCTTAATCACAAAACCTATGTCATCACCAACACTAACCTTATTACCATCTACAGTGTGGATGCATCTCCATCTAACATATGGTATGAGCAAACCTTCAATTACCTCAACCTTGACATCATTCCTCCCAATATCTTTAGGAATGAGAGAAGAGTCTTTGTTAAAAGTACCTCTCATTACACCATACTAGGGGAATCCTTTACAAGCACAACTTTGATGGCCTCCTTCTCTATTATCTTCGTAGTCATGAAGCTTCCCATAATATCAAGGAAAAACATGGCAAAATATGTGGGGGACACTTTAGTGGACTAGCTATACTAAATGTATCCTTTAATTTGTCTACTATTGGCCTACCCTCAACTAGGACTACTATGATTATGTAAAAAAGTCTGTTAAATGTCAATAGCATGCCAATTTACATCACACACCTACCCATGCCCTACAAGTATCCAAATATTATTGGCCCTTCTCACAATGGTAACTCAATCTTATTGGGGAAATAAATCCTCATTCTTCACAATGACACCAATCCATCATTACCGCTACTGAATATTTCACTAAGTGGGTGGAAGTTGTTCCTCTCATCTCAACAAAATTTGAAAATATTGTCAACTTCATCAACCATCATATCATCTATCCTTTCAATTTTCCACATAAAATCATCATTGATAATGGTAAATCTTTCAAGAGAAAGAAAGTCCAAAGTCTCTATAACACATTTAGTATTAATTTAAGCTTTTCCTCGCCTTACCATCCACAAGAAAATGGACAAGTGGAAGCCTCTAAAAAATTCCTTAAAAAAATGTTGACCAAAGTAGTAAGTGTTTCAGGTCAAGATTGGAACATTCACATCCCTTTTGCTTTATGGGGTTATCACACTAGCATTCAAACCTCTTTAGGTGCTACCTCTTTCTCTCTAGTCTTCAGAGCAGAGGAAGTCTTGCTTCTTGAAGTATAGGTTCCCTCTCTTCACATATATTTTAAGGAGATCATTTATAAGAGTGACTATCATCAAGAACATCTATGACAACTTGAGCTACTTGATGAAGATTTCCTCACAGTGTTTAACCATCTTCATGTCTATCAAGAACAAATTAAGCATGCCTATAAAAAACACCTGAAAGAATGAGAATTCAATATCAGAGACCTCATCCTAAAGGAAAAAAACATGTAACCAATATGGAGAAAAGAAAAAGAGGTAATTTTGCTTTCAATTGGTTTGGAACTTACATCATAACCCACATGTATGGATTAGGAGCTTACCATTTTTCCTCTCTTAAAGGCAAACCAAAACCTAAGCCTCTCAATGATTCATATTTGCATATTTTATTTTGTTAAAAAGGATCAAACTCACCTTATTGTCTAGCTTAAGCTCATCCCTTGATTTATGATACTTTAACCTTCACTTATCTCTCCTTCCCCCTTTGAGGATAACTAATTATAATATAGAACCATATGATTAATTGTCACAGTCATATCCTAATCATAAATATGGGTACCATGGCTCTACCCATGGCATGGTTCTCACGGATAATTTTCATCTCTAATAAGATGGAATCCCATGATATTTTGTTTCTCAAAACCAACCCTTTTACCTATTATTCCCTTTATTATGCTGAAAGTTTTGCCCTCATAAAGGTAAAGCTCTAAGCCTAATTAGAATTGTCCCTGTCTAAAACCTAGCATCAAAACAATTGGGATATCAAAATATCACTTGGATCACATGTCTCTAGCATAATAGACTACTCCCTTGAAGGATAGCTACCCAAAACTAAATTGCTTAAAAAATAGACTGCTCCCTTGAAGGACAGCTACCAAATATAAAAATCCAAAATTAGACCACTCCCTTGAAGGATGGATAAGTCAAATGGGTCAAATCATTAATTTGAAGCTTTATGTATTGATTAGCTTCACAAACCTATCAAAAACAAAAGTAACAAATGACCCTATATCAAAATCAGAATAAGCTATTCCAAGGAAGCTACAATTAGCTTTCATATATAACAGTAGTAGACTTCCCGCATCGATTAGTCCACACCTTAGCATAAGATATGGATTTGTCTACTCTAGTTATTAGGTCACCTATAAAAGGGGAAAACTAAATCACATAATGTTATCTTACCTATCCACCCATTTAAGTTTCACCTATCATGTGTCTCCCTTTTATACTATCTATAAATCAAGGGATTATGAGCTTACTTGACATGATGTGATGAAGAAAAAAATTTATCAACCAAAGCATGCTAATGTGGAGGATTCAAAAGGATTATGTTCCTTAAGCCAATCTAACTTTGGTTTTGTTAGGTCCTTACCAATGAAAAGTCATGATTCTTTTTCCTTATCCTCTTATCACTAGTTCATGCAAACAAACACCTCATAATTCTCATTTATTATTCCTACATTTAGTTTGTTATTTAACTTAATTTATTTATTTTCATTACATCCTTAACCATAATCACATTACATCTCCATGATCATAAACAAAAACCATCAATGATGAACACAACATTATGAACCATATCCATGAACCACATCATATATCTATCTATAATCAAAACATCATGAACCACATTATATAACATCATATCATAAGTATAATCCTATCCATATACAATCAAACATCACATCACAAAACACATCAAATCAAACCATTCATCATCATATCCATGAACAAAATAAAACACCATCCATAATCATCAGATGCCTAAAGATATTAAGTCCATATAGCATAAAGCATAAAACATCAAAACATCAAAACATTTAAACCATGAACCATGAACATAAATCTCTCTCTCTCTCTCTCTCTCTCACACACACACACACACACACACGCAAATCATCATCATCATCATCATCATGAGACATAAATCACATCTATATCATATACATCATGTTATCAAATAAATAATACATGAATATCATCTCTCTCTCTCTCTCATGTACATCTTGTATCATCAACACGCAGGTTGGTATTGAAAACATATATATAATATCTATCTAGCATATCATATCATGTCCCTAGGGTACCACTACCACCAGTTCCTCCTACACCTACACTACCATCTGGTGTCAGTCCTCTTGGAATCCCTACCTATCCAATCACTAACATGACCCACTAACCTAGAGTCACCAAATCTACCCCACCTACTAAACTGACTCTGTATTCACCCCATCAGTGCTCTAGTGGACATTGTGCCAGAACTATAGCCTCATGATATCTCAACTCCTCAACCATGGCCAAGTACTAAGCTAGAGGAATAGTTCCTGGTGGACCTGTTGGTGCTATTTATACTCCTACCCTCTACCTCAAGGTATCCCTCTCTTGGGTCACCAAATGAAGGGAGGTCCTTCCTTGATCTCTCTTAATTGTAATGGTGGCAACCTAAACCTACAAAGTCATAATTTAGCCTTACAATGTGGCCACCTGCCCCTATAAACTTATAATCTAAGACTGTGTAACAACTAGTGTTGCCTCTACATATCCATCTAGACCACCACCCTATCCTTGTGCTCTAGCTAGATCCATATGTATGGCCTAACAACCCCCATCATCCCATCCAAAATTGACTACTACATATTGGGCTTGGTACCATCCTACATAGCTATCAACAAAACTAGCATCATCCATTCTTGCTCTCATAGGCAGATCCTCATGGTTTAATACTACATCTACTAGTTGTGGCTTTAGTAATAAATTTTTTTCTTCCTCCCTCTTATACCTTGAGAAAGGAGTCAAAATCCCCACAGAAGGCCATACTACATCTAAACTCTGTCAAATGGGATGAGCTCAATCTCACTCTCTCTCCTCCTATAGATCCATGTCTAGCTCTACAAAGATAGAGTGTGATATCTATAGAGGACCCATATATGGCCTCTAGATCAAGTCACCCACAACCAAACCCTCAAATGCATCTCTAAACTAGTCAAAGTCCCTCATCCCTCCACTTGCACTTGTCAAAGCATAATCTCCCCTCTATCACAAGAATCCCACTCTATAGTCTACCTGAGCATAGCCATCCCATGGTAGCCCCAATAGTCTCAAAACATGAATGTTATCATATGCCTAATAATAGAACACAAACGAAACAATGATCCCATATCATCTGTGTGCTTGAAATGCCCAAAACTCCTTGTATATCTAAACTAGTTAGACTAGTTCCCACCCAAACACTATCCTCCCCAACAACATCTCTACCAACACACCAAACACCATTTAAGGAAATAATCCACTGCTTAAATTAAGTAACACAAAATAATACATGGCCATCATCATCATGGTCATCAAGCACCTATCATCTGGCACCCTCTAGTATAATTACCCATAACCAAAACCACTTGAATGCCACCTAGTAAGGGCCCAATCCTCAACATATATAAGATCCATCTTCTTGTCCCAATACTTACTATCAATATGATAAATATGTTCCCCTTGAATAGGTAGCCACGTAATCCTATGAATATCCTCTAATAAGATGGTCATTTCTCTTATCGGTAGTAGGAAAGTGTTCATGGTTGGATCCCATCTCTCGATGAGGGCCATGATCATCACCGTGTCTCATGAAAAGCACTGATAATGTCTCATGGCTCTGAGATTTACCTCCTCCATGTGTGTACAATCATCACTAGTCATCCCTCTATGTATCTTTGTAAATATCCTCAGAACTTGATCCCTCATTTGGATCTAGTCTCGTGCCTATAAAAATAAATCAAGTTAACACACATGCTTAATTTTCCATCAACCCAAGCTCACCTAAATTAACCTATTCCAAACATTACATATATAACATTAACATGACCTTCACCCACAACCATTTTTAACCCATCATACCAACACCTAATGCTTTTATCACAAACATCTACCCTACCCCACAAAATTTTCACATACCTTCCCTAAACCTATCTAACCAACACCCACCTCAAAACATCAAAATCACTCTCTCAACCATCACAAATATCTATCTTGACCCACACTTATCATTTAAACCCTATTCAATCCCTTTAAAACTTTTTAAAAACACTTCACCTAAACCTTCTATCAAAATCATCAACCCTAAATATACAAACTTTCAAAAACGTCTACCACACCAATACTTGTTCTAAACACAACTGTTTCAACACATTAAACATTTTAACATACAAACATTTTAACATGTCCTATCTTCAAAATTTTAACTTGGTATTGTACCTACCCCTAACCCTTTAAAAACATTTCAAATACCTTCCTATACCTTTCCATTACAACCCACTTACCCTTATTGCTTAATGGTCGATGGTCCTAACAACCACCAATGATCAAGTGGGTTTTATCCTTTAGTGGTCAACTACTGACAGTCATGTCTAACCATTCATAGCTAGGTCTAATCATTAATAGTCATTGTGTGTGACCACCGATGGCAAAACCCTTGACCTACCTTCCACAAAACATAACCAAACATCAAAATTTAATTAACTAAACTACTTAAATATTTTTTGCAACCCACCCCCAACCCAAATCTTCTTTCAAATTCAAAATTCATCCTCTACATTTTCCAATTTCAACCAAAAACTACATCTAGGTTAAACCCTACCAAAACAATCACAAATTACCCAAATTCAACTTCAACAACAACCAAATCAAGTAACTAACAATTTTAAAATATATCCTACCTCATTACTTGATCATTATCAAGGATGAAACCCACATCTAAATGCTTGACCATGTCTTCATCTACCTTGCATCTCAATCTTAGCTTCTCTCCTCAACACATGCTTTACACAAATCAAAAGTAGACCTATCAACAGTCAACCACCTCAACAATCACTTAGTCAAACCTCTCAGCTAAGTGCTAAATCACCAAAATGCATGAAATACCAAAGTCAAATTGTCAAAAGTGAAAATGATTTTTTTTCACTTTTTATCTCTAGCCTTTTAGGGTTTTTCCCTGACCATCAATGGTCAGGGTGATCGTCGATGGTTGACCTTGGAAACCTTGACCATCGATGGCTAGGGTATCACTTTCAAATTTTTTAGGCCCCTATACCTAAGTGAATTTTTTTGGAGATCACCTAATCTCCTCCAAACCAAAATTTGAACTTTTGGAGATTAGCCTTCTCCAACCAACCATTAGACCACATCCACCTTGATGTTGGACATTTTTGACCCAAGCAATCACATATTTCATGATGAACCTTACATTAGTATTTTTGACCACATTGACCACCCTTTCCATGTTGAACATTTGAATTTACACCACCTAGTGCACGACTAGACCATTTATGTTTTTAAAAGGAGCACTACTTATCTTAGATACTAATAAAAACATTGACCCTATTTAGGATACTTATAGAGTCACCCAATTAGCTATGACCAATGTAATGGACTGGTTATCCTATCACTTGTCCTTCTAGAACCAACCTTATTATTACCAACATTGGCATTCTTAGTCTTTACATAATCTTGACTATCACACTTAGTCACATTTTATGCACTTGTTTTCATTTTAAATGCCCAACCCTTTTTTGTCACTAACCTCATGGCTCACTATATACCACTTATCAAACCTTGACTTGATTTTGGTTTAACCTCATCAACTCCTGGTTTAAGGGGGAACAACTCCTCTCACACTCAAGGTAAATAAACCTTTGACCAGAAAATCTATTTTTATTTTGAAACTTGTTAATTCAAAGTTACATAGTAAAAAGGGGACAAATGTAAATGTTAGAAAACCATATTAGGTGTCAAAATTACCTGGGACTATTTAAGAACCACCTAACCCTTATCAACCCACTAACCAACCCTTTAGACCATGAGTCTAGTTAGCTACTTAGCTAACTAAACTCACTAGCTTACTAACTTGAACATTAACCCACCTTAACCCCTTTCACTTTAGACACTCAGCCAATGATGGTCAACATAACCATTGATGGTTAGTCTAATCATTGATGGTCAGGTCCTCACCTTCTTAGCACATCATCATCTATGTGTGAGATAATGAGGCATAATTAAATATGTTCACCTTATACAGTGCTAACAAACTCCCAAGCATTAAAATCAACAACCTTACCCTCTAATAAACCTCGTATCCTCCATCTCTCTTTGCCTATAAAAGGAGGGGAGTAGGAGGTGAAATGGATCATCATGAAATCACTCTTACATATAGGTATTCAATCTTTCTAGCATCTATTCTTCCTTTAGAAACTCAATAATAACAAAAGAGACCTGACCCTTTGCCAAATTTGCTTTTGATGCCAAAGTAATGTTACTTTGGAAAAAATACCCCAGCCTTCAATCATCAACCATCTAATAAGCTATAGGTATATTGTACTTGTTCTTTATTTCATTAGATTTATAACCCCCTAACCTAATCAGACCTATCTATATTTTGTTTTACAACTTTTAAATCCTTAACAGAACTATTATTAGACCATTAACCTATTCTGAAACTTCCTTTTGAGAAACCTTTAGGAATCCATAGGCAACCACCAATAGTTAGCACAACCACCTCTAACTATTGATGGTTACCCATCTACCGATAGTCGGCTTAACTATCGATGGTTAACCCAACCACCGATGGTCATTATGGTAGAAAATAATAGCAAGTTATTTTCAACCCCTTAACCCCAACCAAACCTAATTTTCTCTATTCCTACCTATTCACATGCCCTTTTTTGATTTTTTGAACCTGAATTCACCCACTTTATCATGAGTATTGACCCATTTTAACTATATTTAGTCATTTTCTTTAGCAAGCATTCTAATTTTTTTATATTGCATTTCATTTTCTTTATGCAAGTACCTTACATTTATCTCTTTTAACTTGATTGTTATTAAGAGTGGATTGATAGCCTCCTAGTAAGTGTTGACACTTATATTGCACCCTTGAGAAGATGCTCAGTTCTCCTCATCCAAGTGACATAATTAAATCATCTCTCTTGCTATGGGCGAGAATTTCATTGAGATGAATCTCTAGATTAGGGGATAGCTCCCCTTGACATACCACTTGACTATTGTTTATACCACTGATAACTTTTAGGGTGAAAAGGGAATGAGGGAAACTAAAGCAAACCTAAATTAATGGAGGTGATACACCAAAATATATGATGGCTTCCAACCATAGGTATATGACACTTATGATCAAAATAATGACTAACATACACTTTTCCAATCTTTATCTTCTTGCATCAACATTACACTGTGAGGTCATGAAATATTATCTTATGCTAGGAGGAATAGACAGTAGGCCTTGAATGGTACTAATGAAAAGATAAAATCACTTAGATATGGAAATCTCATAGAATACTTCACATGACCTACAAAAAGAAGATGTAAATAGGTGAAAGAATGAAGTATAATGCTAAGGAATCCATAGCTTCACTAAGCAAATTCAACATTCAAGTAGAGCACACTATGAATAGTCATGGAAGAGGTAAATATTTAGTCATTTTATTGATTAAAAAGGTGTAAAACTGAGTAGAGCTTTGCCATACTTTAGTGGAGCTTGAAAATGAGCCAAGAGCAGCCATATATATATATATAGCATTTTAAAGGGAGGTAAAAAAAGGGAGTTCATGAGTCACATGGACATGTGTCAATCTAAGAAAATAAATAGTTACATTACATTCTGTAAGAAGATTTTTATGGTTATACGAATAGAGTGAAGATATCTCAAATTGGCTTTTGCTATAGATGGGTCTATTGGTTGGAAATTCATTTGGATGCTAGTTGTACCTTATTGGCTTACTGAGATGTGAAATGACATAACAACTCAAACTATCAACTACCTATTTATGCTTTCTATGCATAGTTATTTAGGATCTTGCCATTTATGTTATTTTTCTTTGCCTTTTAGTTCCAACACTTTGTTTTAAATTCTAACAACTATTTTCATAGTTTGAAGTTGATGTCTTGTAGGCTGTCACTCCTTTTTTTGAATCCAACAACTAATTTTCGTAATCTAAACTTGACATTATGTAGGCCATCACCTAAGGTATTTTCTTCAAACTTTTTCTCTATGGTCACTTTTCTTGAAAGAATTAATTCTAACCTTTTGTTTCCTTCTTTTCTTTCAACTTTGTTGGTTGGTCCATTTCCTTCGTACAAAAAGTCTGAAGGAATTCTTTCCATTGCAAATTTCCCTTCAACCTTTTTGAAAATAACCCTTTGGCTTCTCAGAATGGTCTCTTTCTCTTCGGCCTTCCTATGGATACCCTTCAAAAAAATCAACATGCCCTTCAAGATTTTGAAATGGTCCTTTAGGTTTTTGGAATAGGTCCTTTGAAAAAATGAAATGGTCCACCTTTTCTCTAAAACAATCCTTCAAACTTTTTGTGAGGTACCCTTTGGAAATGGAAGTGACCTTTCAAAAGAATTATTTGGAACTTTAGAAAATTTGTTTCAGACAAAATGTCTGAAACAATTATTTCCTTTAGTTTTTCTGCTAAGTGCCCTCTAGAAAGGCAAGTGTCCACTTTTAAGAAAAAAGAAATGATCCTTTGAAGAAAGCAAGTGACCCTTCGAAAGATTTTAAGTCTCCTTAAAAAAAATTATAGTTGTCATTTGGACTTTTGGAAACAATCCACTTAGCCTCAAAGATACCCCTCACAAAAATGCAAAGGTTCTTTACGGCTTAAAAGAGTCCTTTGAAAAGTCATCACCTACCCTTCAGGAAAATTACTTCAGACAAAAAGTCTAAAAGAGTTCACCTAAGTAAAAGGATTTACAAAAAAATTCCAAAATAATTTGATAAGGACTTTAAAAAAAAATCCCAAAAATAATATACTTAGTGAAGGACCAAAACAAACCTTCTAAAATAATTCATTGGTAAGGTCTTAGCCAAAAGACTAAAGATCAAGGCTATTAAAAGGAAATCACTTGGGTATTTACATGTAATAGACTTTAGCTTTGTATAAGATAATTTATTACATACTGAAAATGAAATCTACATACTGGACATGAACAAAGGTATAAAATAAGACATGTTTTGTAGATAGGGGTGCCCAATTTTTTCCTAAAAGGCCAAAATTTGGTCAATAATAAGCTTATGCTTCTTAGATCTAGCTCATATTAGGAAGTCTAGTTAACTATCTTGCTAACAACCCCTTTGTTAGTGCTTTCTTATTTACAGGTTATTCCTTTAAAAACAAAGAGGAGTTCTTCATCTTCATCTGGATTATGTGTGCATCACCAACTGGGTATTTTTACCACACCCTTATTACTAGTTTCTTATCTTCTAAAATTAATAAATGAGCAAAAATTAAGAGAAATGGTACCTACTTACTTAGGGTATAAGTGAAATAAAATGCATATTGAAAGGAATGTATATGATATGTTTGGAACAAAATATGAACCATATATATTGATACAATACCCAAAACTAACACTAAAATCTAGGCTGATAATATGGACTCGAATAATATAGTTGAAAGTAATAGTTGACACAAAATGGTATTAGCCATGCCAACACAAGAAAAATATCATAAATCACAATCATAACTATATCAAGATGGATGATATAGTTTAGTAAGAGTGAAGGCATAAAATAGATGGTGTTGATTGGATCGATGTCATAAGATGTAGGGAAGCTAACATAGTTTGACAAGAACTAAAGGGAAGAGATAGATGAATAGGAACTATAAGGAGGTTAGATTGATATTAGTAATGGTGTACTCAGTATATAGTATCAACATCTCTCATAAAACACCACAAGCCTTTACCACCCCATTCTTGGTGAACCATTTAAGGTGTAAACTCAGGAAGATTGATGCATCAACAAGTAAAAGTAATATAAAGCATCAGTAAATGATACAGTGAAAAATATTATGTGTATATAAAAACCAAGGTTTAAATAAAATTGGTCCCTACCATGTTTAAGATTGTTAAATATGGTACAATGGTCCAAAATACTAGAGATTTAGAATATCATAAAGTTTTAATTGGGATATCAAAGTTTGTGTTAATAAGAATTTTTTTTGTATTGTTCTACATGGATAATGCATCTTATTTAGATCAATTATGTAAGTAAATGGTTTAAAATATCAAATCTAAGATTTTCACTAATAAGGCTAAACTTACCAATGAATAATATCAAGCCTTCCTCTAATCCTACTATTGTGACATCCAATCTGATATGCTCAATGTTACCACTAGACACCATAGGGAATGCATGAAAATTTTCTCCTCCTATTATAAATTATAAAACACATAATATATATCCTATTGATGGACTTATCATGAATACTAAGATTGATAATATAAGTACTAAAGACAATTAAATGCCATGGATGATCAAGATTTCTCTAAATATCTTAACATGAATCCACATTAGATTGATGTAATGTTATATATAGCAAGAGATGAGCATAAACATTTTTCCCAAATTTTCATAGTGTGTGTTCATAAATCTATTACTAGTACAATAATTATGAGTACATATTTAGTCATCTATGTGAAAACCACCCAAAATTTATGACAAAAATATAGACTCCAATAGATATCCATAAATATTCCTACATAAAAAACTTTACGACTTCCATGCCAACTACACAAGTTCAATTACCAACCTCACCTACTGTACATTCCCTAAATTATATTGTAGTAGATCTACATGCCAAGGTGTTGCATTTAAATCAAGGAACATTGAGATCTATTAATTCCATGGATTTGCATGCCTTGTTCCATAACCCATTATTTCTTGAGATATCAACCTATCATTTACCAAGTGGTATTGCAGCTCCTAAGATTGCATTATATAAATGTAAAGGTGATCCTGAATGATACCTTGGGTCATTCCATTTATCATTCTTTGATTATGCATAAAATGACAAACTATTGACCAAACTATTTACATTAAGTGTCAAGGACTATGTATTTTTATTGTCATATGATTGTTCCCTCCAATTTGTAGGAGTATTGAACCCATTTGGAGACTAATTCCTAATAATGTCTCACATCAACATTTATGATAACATATCTTGGACATAATTTTCTAAGCCCAAGAAAGGTTCCAATGAACCTATTATCTATTTTTTTACTTTGGTATAAGATAATACTAGCCAAGATGGCCAATGTTATGGCTGAAAATGAATTAAAAGAGATATTCAAACAAATATTGTTCTCACAAATCAATGAGTCATTTACATTTAAGAGATTATAATACTTTGATGAGCTATACCATATAATACATGATAGATAAGTCAAGTTAATATATTTGAAAAAAATTAAATCTAAAAATAATCCTACAAATACTTCAACAAATAAGTTTAAAATTATACAAAGTTACAAGGTCACACCAAATGATAGAAATCATGAGGAAAATATTATAGTCAATGTAGTGTCACAACTTACTAGACAACTATAATTGACAGCTACAATAAAGAGGAAAGTTTAAAGATTACCATCACTTCCTTATGTACTACTAGATAATTTACTTGAATGCAACCTAATCAAACTTCATCCTTCATAAGAGTTTGATCTAAAAATGCCTATAGAAAGGAACTATGATGGAAATGCATATTTATATTATCATCAAATTATGGTACATTCAATTAACATAATATATAAGGTACATGATCTTATAATATCAAGTAAAAAATATCAATTTAGGCACCCATATAGAGGATTATATATTGCAACAAAATAGAAATCAAAATTTTAAGATATATTATGGTATATTTCTTAAACATATAATATTAGAAACTAAGGATACATCAAAGGTACATCATGCATACATGATGCATCCTCCATCCATAACATGTGATGATCCAGGTTATGCTATTATTAGTACACATAGTGATACTTCACCACAATAGGCTATGATCACATTTGATGATAGAGAGATATCTGATGATAATTAGAATTTTAATGCACTCTTCATACAATCATATATCAATAAAAACCCATACACAATGTCATGATTGATAATTGTTCAAGTTAAAATGTATGAATTATGACATCTATCCACTCCTATAGTTACACATGATAAGATTTACAAGATGCATCAAAAGTATTTAATTGATTCTATGGAAAAATAAAATCCTAGGACATATAGTATTACCTCTTTAGGTAGGCTCTTTCACAATCAACACACCATCCTTAGTTATATAAGGTAACAAGGTATCTAACATGTGATTATGACACCTTTGGATGTAAAGACTTCATGCAACATTATCTATAGTGCATTGATGCATAAAATACATACACTTCAATATGGTAGTCACAACTACATGTGTATGGTATGATTACCCTCTACTATGATTTTTATCCTCTCCTCCACCCACACCAACACCATAATTGGTCATTAAAAATATTTAGCATCATTATATAGATATGGTTGGTACCCCTATTTATGATCATTATACATAAATGGTTGGTATTTCTATTCAAAATCTTTTTAGAGAGTTAGTTTCTACACATATATAGGATCTATTTATAAACCTAGTTTAAACTAACATAGTTGGGCCTATTATAAACCATGTATTCAATGTCAATCACATCAAAGAGTTATTTAAGGGCCAATTGAGGCCATCATCTCCTATAATACATACTCTATTTACACTATGGAAAGTTCAACTTGTTCTACAATACACACATGCATCAATATATCTTCCTCCTATATAGAGGACCCCAAAGAAACCCAAACAATCTAGTGTTAGACATAATATAGTGAGTTTTATGAGTAGTGATCATGATAGTTATGGCACACTACGTGATTTCTTATCATATTATAACACACCCACAATTAGTACATTTCATCCATGATAGAGTAACTTAATATATTCAACATAATCACTTCCCATGGTACTCATATTTATGTGATCAATGGTTAGATTTTTCAAACCTAAAATATTCAAAAATTAAAGAAATCAAATAATCATAAAATATAAAAATATTCAAAAACCCAAAATCAGGGTATGAACATGGCATGATTACTAGATTACACTATTTACATATTTTATTTATAACATGTTTGGTAGAGGGAATATTAATTTCATATGCATATATATTTTATGGTAAATGAATGTGATACATGACATATTTGTTAACCATAAACATATAGATTTTTTACTTTCATGTATACAATGGCCATGCATATTATGGTGGCATATTATTTTTATCATTAATTTTATTAGTTTATATCTTTATATGACCTTTATACCATTTTGAGCTACCTATATTTCTTATACACGCCTTGATAGTTACTCATATCTTACACAATACTACCTGGATACCCTATTATACTATGATGTGAGACTGAAACATATAGATGGTGTAGACTAGTTACTTATTATATGTTCCATTTATGTTGTTACTCTCTTAGATGATAGAATAATTTGTGTTCATATTTAATGTGTGGTATTTTGGCCCTATTTTTGACATATTTATGTCCCTTGAGTGTGTTTATTTGCCTCATTTGACACAACATCTTTGATGTCCCTTGTTTGTAACATATTTACGTCCTATTGAGTGTGACCCTTGGTGATGTTTTTTTAGACATATTTATGTGGCCAATGTCCTTATGTGTGACATTAATACTTATTCTTGTTAAGGTTCCTAACATTGAGTGGTGCCATGGTCTATATCTTGCACATTTACTATATAGTATTATTTAGATTTCATTATACTACCCACTACGTTGATACATATATATAAACATGACACTTATATGATTTGCATTTCATATTTTACATAATGCCTTGATTGACAAATACATTACTATTATGGCATACTCTCCACCTATTCACATGATATAGCATGATACTATCTTTATACATGACATGATACAGTTGAATCTTATTTTTAGATGAGTAAAATATAAGATACATCCCTCATCCAAAATGGGTGGAACTATTATGGGATTGTCATATAAATATAGTCCTTCATGAGCATAAAATTAAACCAAAGTATAGACTTTATAAATTCATAGTAGTTCATATATCAAATGGTTTAGATAAATGATAGATATTGACAAATTGATACATATTACAGTGACATATGCCATGCATATACACTCACATTAAATACACTTGAGTATAGATTCATACACACTTGGTTGTGTATGCATGGAAATATGTACACAATTGATAGAAACAAGAATTAGAGTTTTATGCATACACTTAAATTTGAGATATAATTTCCCAAATTCAACATATAGATGTACATATCATTCTATATCAGTTTCTATAGATTCAGATGGTGTGATACTAGTTCACACACACACACACACACACACACACACACACACACACACACACACACACACACACACACACACACACACACACACACTTACACTTACACTTTTAGATTCATAAAGAATGATATTAGTTTATGAAAATATACATAATAAACATATATTACAATTAAATGAAAAATAGTTGTCATATCGATTCACACTTATAAAATCTACAGTCATGACATATGCATAAACATTTTTTATTCCCTTTCTATCATGAATTTTATTATAAATTGAGCAAACTTGATTGAAACTATACAATGAAACCTATGTTCATGATGGGGGCATTAACATTGTTTTTTCCCTTTCAATAATGCATTTTTAGTTAAATGAATTAAATTGAGTGAACTAAAGTGAAACTATGTGATTGAATCTATAAGCCATCTTCAATGCTTGATTAATTTTCCTTTAGTGAACTTATCATGATGGTTCTCCCTTTTATCGATGTAGTTATTTGGGTTTATATATTACATAATTTTGACCACATTCATAGGGGTTGGGTCATGCTTTCTTCCCAACCCAAGATCTTTCAAAGTCAAAAACATTTAGGGCACAATCACATAAACTTTCCATGTGATTTCTAAAGGAAGAAAAAAATTCCAATGCTTTGATAGCGAAGCATCATCTCTAAAAATTTGGAAGGAAAACATGGTCTTACCAACATGTAGGTATGCTTTTACCCTTGTCACTTATTTGAAAAAAATAGTCTCAAATTAAAATTATCAATCTATGGACACTTACTACACTGATTGTAGGTTTTTCTATTTAGTGACATATATAATGGGATATTTGTACCAAATACAAAGTGTGTTGTACACATTTACGTACATTTTATCATTTTACTCGATGAATTCCATTACTAGAATAAAATGGGGGCATTAGTAAAAATTGAAATCTATTTCCTGATACATAAAATGACAATCTTGATGCATGTTTACCATACATGGATTGAGCACAAAAATAATGTCCTAATCCTCCACTCTCTCAGACTTACATGATATATTATGAGTTGACCCTTTTGTTCTAATGTTCCACACTTAGAGGAACTTCACTGTATATTTCAAAAACTTTTTAATATACTACATAGTTGGATATAGACTCTCAATTTAGTTTTCTTATACATAAGTTGATTTTTTCATATTCGATCAATATTGCCAGTCAATAGTGGCATGACTTAGTTAGAACCAAACCTCTCCTAGTAATTGATAATTATCAAAATAAAACTTTTTCATAGGGTTAGCCCATTTTTATAACATATTGTTGGCATGGGAAATTATCCAATTATACTCACATATAAAAAATTAAGGTCTCATTTGAAAGGGAATAGGAATCTATTTACTACACACATACACACTATTTCACATTGAGTAAATCTTAACTATTATTCCAAAATTATGAATCTATTACTAGGAACAATAAGAATCCAAGTATGAGGCATACTAAATCTAAGTAAGAAAAAACATTTTCAAGTACCAAACACGATTCATTAATTGCTTGAATATAATGAAGGAGCATAATTACACAATCACACTTGCTGAGAGAACTAAATATGGCATGATTCCCCTCAAATTATTGAAAATTTAGGAAATGATTAATAAACAAATAAGGGATTGGTGTTAGATCAACCCATTACACTTTCCTTTTTTTTATAGGTTTCTATTCATCATAAACACACCTATGGTTTCAAAGCAAAGGAGACTAATTTCTAGAGTTGCATGCATCATCAAGGTTTGGTATCTACTAAACCTATATACTATAAGGACAAGAAAATACCAATAGGAAAAGCTTTTGAAAAAATAACCTATATTTATTTGTATTAAATTATTTGAATAGTTACAAATCAAGAATATATAAGCCTCAACTCAAAATTGGAGTTGACATGAAAATTTTGAAACTCTAAAAATAAATAAAACATGACCTGTCATTTTTAGGCGCTGCTATTTTTAGTAAGTTTCACATGCAAGTGTGCACAACACTAAAAATATATAAAAATTAACTCAACACTAAAACAAACATATCAGATGAATTTTGACTGAAGTTTAAGTCTAGTTACAAAAATATACAATTTCTAAAATTAGAAAAATGTTAAAAATAATATTAAACTATAATTTTGGACCCTTATATGGTTAGATATAGCTTCTAAAAGATATCAAAAACATCCATAACCAGATAGGCTAGGTTATAGCTGCACCAAATTTTTTGAGACGATCATCTTAGCATGAAGATGGGATCAAACAGAGCTATGGATCAAAAGTTATTGCCACTGAAAGTTTGACCTCTTTTTTTACATCATTATCCTCTAGTTGAAAGCAACTCAACTCCTGTAAGTTACTCTGATTGTACTGATGCCATTTTTTCTTATCAATCTTATTCAACTCCCATTCTATAATCCAAGTGTTGTCTTCCTACTGTAATCCTTCCCACTGTACCAAATACTTGGCATAACGTCTTTGCCTTGTGTTTACTATCTTCTTATCTAGAACTTGCACTATTTTTTCTTCTTCTTCTTTGGCACCTATTTCTACCAATCTACTTCTTCACATAATTCATGTTCACCATATTGTCCATGAAAATCATATAAATATGAAATATTAAATATTAGAGATATATCAAAATTCTATGGTAAACTCACCTCATAAACATTGTCATTGATTTTCTTCACAATTCTTCATGGTCCAATTTTATTGTACTTCAACTTATTATATGTGTCTTTCAAAAATATTTCTTTGCTTAGTAAAACATTACTAAATATCCTTATTAAAATATTTTTGATCTTCTTATAACATTTTCTATTGCTCTATACTTATTAATTTCCCACAACTTTATTCTTACTTAATGTAACTATTATATATGTTTTGAAAATTCTTCTACATCATCACCAACTCATTCTACAATTAGTAACTATAAAAAAACTAAAACACTAATAGGATATTTTCATAAACAATCTAAAATGTTGATTTTATTGTAATTTATTCACTTAACTATTATATGCAAACTTAGCTTATGGTAAAGCCAAATCCCATTTATTGTGTATCTATTCCACTATGAATCTCAATAAATTCCCCAAGCTCCCATTTACAACTTCTATCTATCCATCTATTTCGGGGTAGTATACAATACTAAATTGTAATTTAGTCCCTATCTTCCTTCATAAAATCCTCCAAAATTAACTTATAAGTTTCATGTCCTTATTTGATGTAATAGTTTTTAGAACACCATAGAATCTCAAAATATCCTTAAAAAATATTTTGCAACTCTAGTGGCATCATTGGTTTTCTTCCATGTGATAAAATGAACTATCTTAGAAAAGCTATCTACAAACAAAAAAAAATAAAAAATCATTACCTCTCTATATGTTTGGTAATCCCAACACAAAATCCATACTCAAATCTATCCATGGTCCTCTTGGAACTAAGACTGATAAGTATATTCATTTATGTTATGAATGTCATTTTGTCACCTGAGATATCCAATACCTTGAAACATATTATCACATATCTCTTCATCTTTGAAAAAAAAAATTCTCCATCAAAGCTATCGTCTTTGTCTTACCTAAATGTCCAGCCAAACCACCACTATGCAATTATCTTATAAAAATACATTACATATAGAGAGTGGTGCATGTGACTATACAATCATAGTCCTTAATTTCCACATAGGTTAGTGTTAACTAAAAAAGGTCAACATTGATTAATGATACTAACCCTAATTAGAAGAGCTAATATTGTGTAGACAAAAAATGTACTTCAAAAGTAAGTGAACCACATGTTTATTTTACTATGATTTCTACTTCTATAATACATTCACATTCAGAAAGTCGCCCATAAAAATTAAAATACTCATTCCTTTATTATATGTACTATATTTAAAATATTCTACTTGTCAAATAAGTGTAATTAGTTTCAGTATTTAACATTTAGATATACGATTGAATGCCATATCTTAAAATTTTAAATACATCACATTATTCTAGCCTATCAATGTTAGTCTTGATTGTATTAACTCAACTTAAGATAGAATAATGTAATAATTTTATAAGTACAAAATTGATTATTATCGGTATAGAAATATTATTCATACATATATCTATAAAAAAAATTCCTTTTCAACATTATGCATCTTTTGATAGTGAAAAATAACATTCTTCTTCTTTATGTAACATATATATGTAAGCTTTATATAAAAATAGAAACATTTTTGTTTCAAAATTGTCTTTTTACAAGAAATCCTTTCATGTTCTAAAAAAATGAAAATAAATTTATCAAAAAAACTAAATACATTATCAATGTAAAAATATGAAATATAAAATCAATAAAAGGTTTCTCTTGTATTTCAATAGTACAAAATCATGAAAAACTACCACACTTCTCCAAATACTTCTTCAATATAATTATACATCATACAAGGACCCTGAGAACAAAAGGGCAATTGTTGGATTATATCTTGGATCTCCCCCATTATTTCCATTTGATAGAAACCTAATAAACTGAAGTGTATTTTCAATAGGTTGAACTCCCTATTCCTTTGGAAAACACTATTCATTTTGTATTATTTAATATATTTCTAATGGGGTTTGTGCAACACAACCAAGACCAATTAATTACTGATTTAAAATTATTTAATTTATTATTTTTCATTTACGAGACAAAATCTAAATTTAAGATGAATGTTTTATAAGATCGTGAAATACATATTCTTTCAAAAACACTATGGTGAGAAAAAACTTAACAATTATATAATATATTTAAGAATAATCAAATCAAAGAAATAAAATAATTCTTTGTCATTCCAAACTCACACAAACACATGCCTTTGAGAAGATAAGCCTTTAAAAATAAAAAAATAAAAATAAAAATTATAAATTTTACACTTTCTATATAAATCCTTCCAACATACACTTTTACACGTGCATGAGAATTACAAGGATGTGATGTATACATCTGAAATGTTTTCCCAAATGGTTGAAGATGATGTGTATTTATGAAATGTAGTCATTGCACAATGTCATATGCTTAAAAAATAGTGTTTTCATGCCATGAGTACATTCAAGAAATATCTAATGTGATGACTGCATCTTTACCAGAACACTCAAATAATGAATTAAAAAAAGAAATATTTCTAATATGCAATAAAAAATTATCAAATCATAATTAGGAGGGAATTTTTGTCATGGATATTGCAATTAAAACTACTCTAACAGGTACATAAACAAATTTTGGAAGAATATATAAGACACAAGAAACATTTCACATAAAATTTTAAATAGATATTGTTGAGGGTTTAGGATCTAGAGTTTATAGTTTAAGTTTTAATTTGTAATAATTCTTTTTATTAAAATAAGTTTCAAAAATTTAAACCATATGTAATTAGCATACATAAAGTCACATTTCATAATTTTCATGAACATTTTTTAAAATTAGAATTAAAAAAAGTTCGAAATGAATATTGAGAATGCATAAAATCATAATTTAAAATATATTTTTGTTAAATGTTATATTTGTAAGTAGGATTGTAGAAATAAAATAAAACATAAAATCAAAGATAAGGCATGTTAACTATTTGAATAAAATGGCTAAAACACGTGATTTATTATTTTACAATTATTAAAAAGCACGGAGAAAGTCAATTTATGGAAAATAGCTTGGAAAGGTTTACACGTGTGATTAAAAGCTATAAAATTAGAAGCTTTAACATTCAGCATGTGTCTCTTGACGTCTCGCACAGTTGAAGCCTAAGAATAGATTAGGACGACTTATCCAAACATACTTGACAATGAATTTCTAACAAATGTTTTAATTTATTTGCTGTTTTTTATAGAAATATATAAGTTAGGAAATGAGATATTTTGCAACAACAAATAATAAATAAATAAATTAAATATAAATTTATATTTTTTTTTCACATTTTTGTCAAAGAGTGAGTTAGAAATTGTATTATAAAGGGATTTAATATTTAATTTTGTTGTCATATATTTAAAAATATAAAAAATGTAAAATCACATAGAAAATCCATGCATTGTACTGATGAGTGGATGCACAAGCCAAGTAGATAATGCAAATAGAAAAGTTCAATTGATCTGGGATATGTTAGAGCACTCATTAAAATACGTCAATTAAGAAAATAATAAGAAATGGTCCATGCAGACCGCACACAACATACAAATAAGATGATCATGGTTTAAAAATACTGGAAAACATATCATTATATTTTGTGCTTTACACAACCAAATTTTTTTAAACCAATCTCATAAAATACATTTATCAATGTAATATGTACTTTTACCAAAAGCATAGATGAATACATGGAACAAATTTTCCTTCTACTATATTAATATTAATTCTAAAAAGTGAAAGGATTTCATTGAGCTTGTAATTACAACAATTAAATGTGTATGCAATCGTGATTCAAACCAAAAATGATAAACCTAAAAATCCTATTTATTTTACAATCAAAATGATTATTACAAAAAATTTAATTTTCCAAACATATGTCTATGTAAACATGAATTCAATGCAAAATTAAAAGTGTATAAAGATCTAATTCTATGTGTAATGACTTCAATATATATAGATTATTTCTGATTTAAAAAAATACATGAAATAATATATTATACTTTCGATGATGATGATGATGATGATGATGATGATGTAATAAAATAGATATAAGATTAAAAAATAAATCATTATTATTATATATAGTATATTTTTCTAAAAAGATAGGCCAACACTTTGCTCACTTTAAATATCTAAAAACATAAATTCTAAAAATAAAAATGAAAAAAAATTATTATAAATTTACTAATAAAAAAATATATTTAATATATATCTCATCACAAACAATTTGAAAGTAGATATAAAATTCAAAAATTGTAGAAAACCCACTTACATTGACCAACATCTATAATGACTAGCCAATAACTGAAAAATGATAGCACAAAATAAAGGAAATTCACATCTATAATGACTAGCCAATATCTATTATGTTTTTTCCATAATGTGAATGGGTCGTTTTGAGTTCATGTTTGATGAACAGATATGGTTTGCCATTTCTTCGTACCAATATAGAGATTGACCTTTTTTTGTCACACCTACAAATAAAATAAAGGAAATTTTATATTACAATTTAGCTAGTTACATTGTTTACACGACACTGGAATGAGCTGTATAATGATTGTTTTTTACCTCCTTATAGAAATAGATTTAATAAACTGCTACATATTAACTAGGCATTGTCATTTTGCAGATATTTATATCTAAAAATTAATATCCATAGTTTCTATGAAAAAGAAACAAATCGCATATATTTTTTTATTATAAACAAAAATAAAATACATGTAAAAGTATTTATGAACAAAAATAAAATACACACAAAACACATATATCAACACACAGTGCCATTGACTATAGTTTTGTGCAAGTACTCATAGGAAATGACACAACGGTCCATTAGGTTTTACGGTAAAATATGAAGTTTGATATTTTTTTTTCCTTCCACACATTTTATCTCGATTGGGCAATTGATTAATGTGTATTTTAATTAATCAATTAAAGAAACAAAAAAAATATATGTAAATATAATATATCAGAGCATTTAAAAAAGAGGCATAATATTTTTCAAAAACAATGAAATAAATTTTTATTTTCTTAAAATTAAATAAGAAATACTAAAATTACATTTTGTAAATATCAAGGGAAGAGTATTTATTTTGTGTTATTTTCTTTTTCCATACAATTGGTGTTAATTTTTACTATTAAAGAGATAACTAGTAATTAAGGATTGGGAATTCAATTATTTTATAGCTTCTACAGTTTGTACTAATTAGACACAAATTTCTCCAGAGATTACAAAATGATATTAATATCGACATACAAAAAGTTGGAAAAGAGAAAAATAATGTAAACATAGATATGATTTTCTTCAACTACTAATAACATATACTAGAATAATTAAACTAGAAGAAGATTAGAATCCAACACTTTAAAGTAATAAAAAAATGATAAAAACAACAAAAAAAAACTCTAGAAAATAATAAAAATTAACGAAAAAATAACGAGCATCTACCAAAAAATATATGTGCACAATTTAATTAGCAAGCTTGTTCATTTTCTAACTATAAGTTGCATTACCATTTAAAAAAAAAAAAAAAAAAAAAAAAAACTTAAAACCCTAATATTTAATTGAATTAAAAAAAGATCTACTTGTCACAACTTAGTTGGAGTAAAAAAAAAAATGTCAATTTATAATAATAAAATATTTTCTAAATGAACAAAAATATACATTTTACAATCAAGAAAAAGAACAAGACTTTATAAAAAAATATAATTAATCATTATTTAAAAAAAAAATTATAAAATAAACATTTCCAGTGCCACATATGAAGATAAGATTGGGTGGATAGTATCTTAATACATGCCCAATCATTCATATATCCTAACCTTCAATGAGATAGTAAAAATAAATCTACAAAAGTCATATAATTTTGAAATATATATAGATGTTGGTAGAAAAATATTCTCTTACAAAAGAGTAATTGATAAAATCTGACTTCAAATCTACATACACTAAAAATTAACATAAAGTTGAAAAAAAACATAATGTATATACTTTACCAATACAAAACTCCCAAAAAAAATTGTGAGTTGTTTGAAAACCCAAAGGCCCAAAATCAAACATATAAAAGGAAATTACAATTATTTAAATTTTATAGAATAAATTATGTATACAACACATATCTTGTAGATAAAATATTTCAAAATCCATCCAAAAAGTTATAAAATTAGAAAACTTTGCGATATATGCGTTCTTCAATAAGTAAAAAATAACATTTTCAAATCTAAAACGAAGAGAAACAATTATGTAGAATTTAAAGTTATACAAACGAGATATTATTTCTTCCTAAATTTAAAGATACTTCGTCTCAAGGCATATCTATTGTCTATTCAATCTGAAACCCAATGGATATCTTTCAACACTAAAATGTGTGTGTGTGTGTGTGTGTGTGTGTGTGTGTGTGTGTGTGTGTGTGTGTGTGTGTGTGTGTGTGGATATAGGTTAAAAAAACAAGCACGCACGTATGCATGCGTGTGTGTGCACACACACACACTCACAGACTACAAAGTACTAAAAAATTGAAACTAATTTTAAAATTGAAAAAAAAAAAAATTACCTTATTTTAAATTAGTGTATCCAAACAAGCATAAAACTATGAATATTTAGATTGTATGATGCATATCAATAAGATTTCAAATAAAATTTAATGTTAGCTATAAATTATTACACATGTTAAATTTATAAATGATAAAAAGTTTAATGGATAAGATGTACTTATATAGATATAATTTTTTTTGTTGATTATATTATGTTGTTGTTGTTAAATACATTATATGATGTCTTTGAATAGACTCATATCAAGAAAAAATGTGAAAATTGTGCAGACTGCCTTTATAATTTCTTATATGCGTACAAATTCTATTTTCATCTAGTGTGTGATAGACTTTTCTGAGATGACCAAGCTAAGATATTTATTTTTAGGATTGTAAATTTTGTGTGCATAAATGATTTTATATGTTTAATCACCTTCGGTATTGTGCAGATAATCCTATCTTCCTTATCTTTTGTTCAAACCCTATATTTCCCCCCTAAATGAAAGAAACCTATAAAATAGGTTCATGCATTCCGTTGTACTGACATTAGTTAGTTATCAGTGACTAGTTGAGTGTTTCCTACATTATCAATACTCCAAAAAGAGTTCAAGTTGCATGTAATTTTCTTAATAATGTGAGCGTATACTAAATCATGTAGATGTAAGTGTAAGTGTTATTTCAAATTTTTGGTTAAGAAATAATCTATAAGTTATGTGCAATATGTATGTCCTTCTATGATCAAGAATGCTTGTCCTTAAAATCTCTAAGGGATTTATTTATACAAGGTTCTCAATTTTGAAGTGGGAATCAATTGACATGCAAAATTTGATTAAATAAAATCCAAACATGTAGAAAAAAGTGTTCCAAGGTTAATGTGACCTAAAACAAATATAAAAGATACGTTTGAATGTTTCTAAAAATTTTAGAAGTTTCTATCAAATAAATCCATCCATATATTATAGTTTTATCAAATGAATTTTTTATTCCTCGATTTAATTTGTTGGGAAATAAACAAGAAAATTGGTATTCAATGGAAAAAAAAAACATAAATAAATTTAGGGATTAAATGATGACATTAGATATAAACTTATATTACTTTCATTTCTATTATTTTATTTACACATATATTTGAAGGAAGACATAAATTTTTTGTCTTGTTTATGAATTTATTAAAGATATATATTTAAGACAAGTAAAATCTAGTATATTTTTGCTTTAAAATCCTCACAAAATATCATATGACTTTCACATCAAAATCAAGGTTTGTATATATCAAAATCAAGGTTTTCATATATACAAAACAACACAGTAGGAAAGGTGAATCATTTTAAAACTGACTTTGGGATGAGTAATCTCTTGAGGGCTCATTAGTCCTAATATTATAATCCATGTCTATATCTCTCTAAAGAAAGTAAATCATTATCATTTTTAAATATTAAAGACATCTTATATATATATATATATATATATATATATATATATATATATATATATATATATATTCAAAAGAGAAGAATTTCACATTTTCTTTAGGTGAGAAAACTAGTTGGACTTTATTTCACTCCTTGGAGTATTGTATATGTGGGAAATATTCAAAAATTAAATAGGTGATTGAGATCATCTCAACCCATTAAACTACCCTCTTTTTATTACATATTTTCAACCTACCAAACTGCCTTAAGGATTTAAAAGACAAGAAAAGACAAAAAACCATTTTTTTGGCCAAACCTTAAGTGTGATATATCATATTTATCATCATCCATAGTTTTAATAGGTGTAGTGATCAATTTGGATGTTGTTCTACCCAAAAATTTCATAGTTAATATTTTCCCCAAAATTTTCATATTTAATGTTTTCCAATAATTTTTGGTATCAATAAAAAATTAAGTCGAGTGAAGTTGAAAAATGATGAATATTTGGGAAAATTCACAAGAGCATGTCATCAAGCCCAGCGTGTCTATCAATTTAGACCTACCTAACATTTTGGATGCATTAAATATAGGTGTGTATCTCAGGGTGTATGTAGGTCTTTATGTTTGTGGTGATCACTAGGTTATGAACTTGATTCCTTGTGAGGGTCATAAAATATAATTTTTTGGTCATCAATTAAGTCTTCAATTTTATGCTTCAAGGTAAAACAAATATTTGTAGAATGTCCTAGTCCCTGATGATAATCACAATAACCATTCATATCATATCCTTTGGGTAGAGGTCTATTTATATCAACCTCTATAGGATGAGGGAGAGATATAAAATGACACTCTATTAACCATGGGAGTAATGAGGCATCATACTCATATAAGCATGTAAATTATATATTTAGTGCATAAGATAGGACAAGTCAATTAGGCTACTATGAAACTATGTTAACTATGGTGGTTGTTTCATTTTTAGGCTCTAAATATTTTACCTTATAACTTTGTTTTATTGTAAATTTGGTACTAGATGTAGATGTAGCTAGTGTGTTTGTTACATACTTGATCTTATTCAATTATATAAGCTTCATTTAATGGTCTCATAAAACATTGCATAAGTAATCAAGAGATTTGAACTTATTGAAAACAATGTCCTCATGTAAATGAGAAAGCAAATTTTACTTGAATATGTATTGTAACTCCTTATTTTCCACAGGATTGGTAATTTTAGTTAGCATTGTCTTGTACCTTAAGACATATTCATTTATAGGTTAATTTTTTCCTTGTTTGATATTGGCAATTTGAGCATAAGTAATGTTTTATAAAATATTAATGAAAAAGTGTAGTCAGAATTGATTTGCAAGAGATTTGAATACTTTCAAATATTGGAGAGGTAAGTTATAGAACCACCTTAAAGCACAATCCTTGAGGCTTCTTGGAAATAATTTAGTCAAAAGTTTATAATTTGAAGTATAGTCAAGGCACGCCACATAATAGGTTTGAAGATACTATTTAGGATCACCCTTGCTATCATAAAATGTGAACTTAGGTGTAATAAAAATTGTCAGTAAAAGGTTAAAATATATCTCAAATGCAAGAGGGTTATGCATCACAACTTATGATTCCATAGTGTGTGGAAAATTTAAAGCATTTTGTCTAATGTTTATAACCTTGTCCTCCAATGTCTTCATAGCTCGAAGGAGTATCTGAACTATGGACACATTGAGATTTAGATTATCAAGTTGAGTAGTCACCAAAGGGGATGAAAATATTGTTTGAGTAGTAAACGGCATTGAGACTAGTATTTGAGTTGAAACAATTAGTAATTCCTTAGTAGATGTAACAATATTAATTTTTGGAAACAAATGTTGGAAGACATAATGTATGCCTCCACTATATGTAGATAGATTGATATGTATGGATTTTTTTAAGAACCTTCTAAGGATTCACCATCACTAGATGAAGTCTTAGCTTTATCATGTTTACTTATTTTATATCTTGTAACATACAAAAATGCATATATTAAAATTTTCCTATTATTAAGATGAGTAATCAATGCTTCTTTACTTTCTAGTTGTAATCAATTTTTTTCACTAACATTTTCCATTACTTCATAAAATAAAAAATTAAAATTTGAAACAAAGTAAAAAAATTAAAAAAATCATAAAACCCTACTTGACCTAGGGTTTGATGCTAAAATATCGGGTTCACCAAATATTTAACCCTAAATTAGAGGACTCTCCCTTTTACTTGGCATAAATAGAATTAAGAATATAGAAATGATAATGCATAAGGGTGATGATTAGATCTATATTAGATCTATAGTAGGTCAATTTAGTGCCAAACTCAATTGTAAACATACACTAAATTTCTTAATTAAGATAGGCTAAAAATAGTAATTACAAACATGCTAAGTATATAAATAATAAATAAGTAATGTATTTATATTATTCTGATGTTAATGTAGTTATGGATTTGGAGCAAGTAGAAAATAAACTAGAAGATAGTTTTGGAATAATTGTTAGATTCTAAATTTGACACTTTTAGAGCTGCAAACAGTAATGTCATCCTGGGATGGTTACATTGATGTTATTGTCTAACCTCGACACAAGTGTCCTATATAGAATACTTGATGAAAAATTATATGACACCCTGAATGCTTCTAGATTTGACTTTACATTCGATCTGGTGCATTCATATCTAGATCATGAACTATCACTCGTGAATTTTCAATACCCTAGTTATTCATCTTCATGGAAACCTTTGGGAAAAATGGGTTAGTGGGTACATAGTGCCGAGCTTAACTCAAAGACACCTCTATCAATGATTATTACTTACATAGCTAATACTCTAAAGAGGGCCTCACATTGATGTAGTTCTCCCTTATGTGTTAGCTTGTGTGTGAATTATGCAATATATGCAAAGCAAGTACAATAGTGAAAAATAAGTACAATAATGACCTAGCTTATAACTTAGCAAATCAAGATCTTAGGCTGCTCCTCAATACTTCATACATATATATGTGGAGTTTCTAGGATTGATATAAAAATAAGAATAAATAGGGAAGGTTTTCTTAATTCAATGCTCTTTGGTATGAATGCTAGGTTTTTTTGGTGAGAAACGAATGAGGGTTAATCTTGTATTTATATCAATCTCTTTGGAAAAGTAACTCACATTAAAACACTCAGGTCGACCATTAGAATACACTTTATTTTCAAATTGGATGACTTTAAGGCACTAAACACTTGCATTGGATTATGACATTAACATCAAAACAAGTGTTTATGCTAGATGCTAATATCTAGAGAATAGGAAAGTAGGTAAAAAATCATAGCTTGAAAAAGTATAATATAAGTAGGTTTTAAGTATTCTAGACAAGATAAAATTTCTTGGTCATTAATATAAGACTGATTGAACTAAGAGATAGAGCAAGGGGCACAAGATAAAGTGGATACAAAACTTCAAAAAATAGGAAATACCCATCATTGAGAAAAACAATTAAAGTCTTAGTTTTCCAAATATACAATACTAATATACTATATAATCTATAAAATAATGTCCACACATATACCTTTAAAAGATAAACCTTTAAACGATAAAAATAGAAAATAAAATAAAATAACTTAAATTATAAATTTTAGACTTGTTATATAAACCCTTATAAGCACATATTTACACGTGTATGAGAATTACAAGGATGTGGTGTATGCATATAAAGTGTTTTCCCAAATGGTTGAAGATGATGTATCTTTACAAAATGTAGACATTGTACAATGGTACATGTAGGGTCATACCTTAAAAATAGTTTTTCCATGCATAATCTAATGTGATGATTGCATCTTTTCTAGGACACTCGAATAATGAAGTAAAAATGAAATATTTCTAATATGGAATGGAAAATCATCAAACCATAATTGAGAGGGAATTCTAGTCATGGATATTTTAATTACAGCTACTCACACAATTATAGACACAGATTTTGGAAGAATACAGAAGGCACAAGAAATATTCTACACAAAATCTTAGATAGATATTATTCAAGCGTTAAGATTTAGGTTTTATAGTTTAAATGTTAAATGTTTTCGATTATTATTACTTTTTTTTTCTGGGTTGAAATAGGTTTTGAAACTTTAAAACATATACAATTGGCATACACGAAGTCATACTTCATAACCTTCATGACTGTTTTTTCAAATTATAACTCCCCTAAAAAAGAGAAAGGTTTACAATGAATATTTAAAATGCATAAAACTATAATTTAAAATGTACTTTTGATACATGTTCTTGTAATTAGGTTTGTATAAATAAAAGAAATTGTAAAATCAAAGATAAGGCATGTTAACTATTTGGAAAAAAAGAGCTAAAAGACATGCTTTAATAATTTAAAATTACTGGAAAACATGGACAAAGTCAATTTATGGAAAATAACTTGGAATGGTTTACGTGTGATTGTATGATATAAAACTAGAATCTATAAAATTTAGCATGTGTCTCTTGACATCTTGCATAATTGAAGCCCTACAACAGAGCATTAATACCTTTCATAATATACTTAACAATGAATTTCTAAAAGATGTTTTGATTCTTTTCTAGTCACTTTGATAAAAATATAGAGGCACATAGAAGACCAAATCATTGTATTGATGAGTGGAGGCATAAGGCAAATGGAAAAGTGAAATTGATCTGGTGTATGTTAGAGCCTTGATTAGAATATGTCAATTCAAAAAATGACAGGGAATGGTCAATGCAGATCACATAAAGCATAATAAGATGATCATGTTGAAAAACATGTATCAATATCTTTATTCCATTTCATAACCGAAAAAGACATTTAAATCAATCTCATAAAACACATTTATCAATATAATATGTATTTTTACCAACAAATAGATGAATATATGTAACAAATTTTCCTTCTGCTATATTAATATTAATTAAATAAATCAAAAGAATGTCATTAAATCTATAATTGTGATAATTAAATGTGTATGCAATCATGATCCAAATGTGAATGACAAATCCAAAAATCTTATTTCTTTCGCAATCAAAATGATTGCTACAAAATGTCATATTTTGTAAAAATATGTCTATGTAAACATCAATGACTTCAATGTATATGGATTCTCTCTTAATAAAAAATACATGAAATGGTATGCTATGCCATTTCAAAATTTTATTTTTGTTTGTTTATTAAATGTATATAAAAATCTAATAAAATAGATAAAATTTTCAAAAATAAATCACTATCATTATATGTGGTATATATTTTTAATAAGATAGGCTAACATGTTTAAGAACATAAACTCTAAAAAAAAATATTATTATTATAAATTTACCCATTATATATATATAATTTGAAAATAGATATAAAATCCAAAAATTATAGAAAACTTAGCTTACATTGAAAAAGATTTTTAATGGCTAGCCAATAACTGCAAAATGACAACATTATTTTTTTGTATTTTTAATATAAAAATACAAAAAATATATATACAAGATCTAGTGAAACATTCATTGCAAAGTCGATGCAATTCATAGATCTTAAAAAAATGGACGTTATTTCCATAGTATGAATACTATAGGCCCTTTTGTGTTCATGTTTAACATGAACAGATATAGTTTGCCATTTCTCCCCATGAATATAATTTTTCCTTAGTGTGAATGGATCATTTTGTGTTCATGTTTGACATTCCAGATATGGTTTGCCATTTCTTCATAACAATATAGGAATTTATGTTTTTGGTCACACCTACAAAACAAAATAGAAGAAATTTTGTATTACAATTTAGTGAGTTACATTGTCTACACGACAGTAGAATGAGTTGTATAATGATTGATGTACCACCTTACAAAAATAGATTAAATAAACTATTACATTGTAAATCACATATATCAACGCACAGTGCCATTGACTATAGTCTTGTGCAGGTTCTCATAGCAAAGGACACAACGGTCCATTAGGTTTTAAGGTAAAGTATGAAATTGATTTTTTTTATTTTTAATTTTTTAACATGCTATATTTCTATTGGGTAACTGATTAATGTCTATTTTAAAACCTGTTGGGTGAATACTTTGTCACCAGCTAACTGATGGGCAAAATAGGTTGTTTCAACCACAGCATAAGGAGATTGATAAGACAAATGTGCTGGTCTACCACATCAAAAGGGGAAAAATCTCCCCTCTCATCAAGGGGAGGTTACCTATAACTATGATATATTAATATATTATAAATAAGCTAAAAATAACACTTAGGGGTAGGACAACACCATCCATCTCTCTTTTTTCAGAGATGATGTTCACAAATCAAAGGAGAAATCCTAGTGAAATGACAGAAGGCACTTCTCTTCTTTCATAAGTGCTATTCGGCAAACAACATGAATCTTTTTGATAGTGACTGTAAAAGGATGTAGTAACACAACTGAATGAGGTGTAGTGCAAAGTCTCCACCTCAACTGCCAAAGAGTGAAATATATGAAGGACAATGGGGGCACAAAGTTGTCCCAAGATCCTTTAAAAAAAAATGAAAAAAACACACTAAAGACCATTGTGGCAGCACAAAGTCTCTCCACAGTCAACTTCAGGACACCTTCCTAATTACTTCCACTAGTTCTACTTGTTAAATTAAATGGACAAGACTGCTTCTAAGAAATAGACATAAGAACAATTTCTTAAATAACACAAGCTAGTCCAGCATAAAGTCTGAAAGGTCATTTGTTTTCTCATTCAAATAAAGAAATATGATTAACAATATGAGCTCAAAGTCTCAGGAAATGCCTTTCAATTTGGGCAGAGTTTTGCTTCTCTAACAGAGAGATCTCTTTCACATAAAATAAGAGATTACAATATATAGCACTCTAAGAAAGACTTGGGTGCTTTGTTTCATGGAATGGCCCATGTTGCATTCAATGCCTTGAATGCATTTTCAGTTCTGTGAAGGGGCCATGCTAGAATAGGGCAATGGCCTTAACTTTGGTGTAAAGAATCATCCCGAATGTCTTCTCCTCAAAATAGGTCAACTAGTCTATTTCTAGATATGTACACGGCTATCCACTCACTTTTATTCAAAGGGAGAAAAATAGGCTATGCCTTTGAATGTTTGTGTGCTCAGATGTCTACTTGGTGGAATATTCCACCTACTAGAGTAACTCCCATGCAGATATTTCAGTATCTCTTGTAGCTTTCCCTCTTTCTTGTTGCAATTTGAGCTCTCAAGCTATCTTCTTACCTTCAACAGGCTCTTTCAACTTCCTCTTCAGATGTTTGTTGAGTTTTTTCTTCAGGTTCCATGCCATATTTGAAAAGAAATGGGCATTTAATTACCTTGAATTTGACATCCACGAGGACGTCATTGGTCACTTGGTCACTTGAACCATGTTAAGCCTTGAATCTTTGAACCATGAGAGTTCATTGGTTCAATGGTTCAATAGTTTGAGTGGTCCTATCGGCTCCTTGGTTCAATCAGCTAAACCATATCTTTGAACTTGTCTTTGGAATCTTCCACTTCCTTCACTCGAAGCTTCCTTTCAAGCTTTGAAATTCCTTGAAACTTTGAACCTTTGAACTTTGAACCATTTTGGTTCAAAGTTCAACGGTTCATTCTCTTTCTCAAAATCCTTTGTTCCTTCAAAGTTTCTAGATCCTTTTCTTTTTTGTTGAACTCGTTGAACCTTTGAACTTTGAACCTTTCGAGGTTCAAGGTTCAACGGTTCAACCTTTCTTTCTTAGCTCTTTGATTCCTTTGTTCTTCTAAGTCTCTCAAACTTTATTGAACTCATTGAGCCTTTGAACTTTGAACTCTTTTGGTTCAATGGTTCAATTTTTCTTCTTCGAAGTCTTATTTTTGTTAATTCCTTCGAAGCTTTTGAACTTTCCAAAGTGGTTGAATTTTAAACTTGTTGAAGCACTTAACTCTTTAAGTCTGCCAATGTCATTGAACCTTTAAACCCGTTGAACCTTTGAACCTTTGGAGGTGGGGTCAATGGTTCAATGGTTCATTCCATTTGTTTGAAGCCTACTGATGAACCTTTCGGTTGAACCTCGATGTTGAACCAACCTTTAAATTACCTAAGTGTTTGGAACTTGTTCCTTTGTGAGAGCTCACCTATTGAAGTTGTTGAACCCATTAAACCTATGAATCCCTTGACTGAAAATGCTTGAATAATTGAGGAACTTGAGCACTCAGAACATTTTTTGAGAAGGAAAGAGAGAATTTTTGCCCATAGGACCAAAATAACTGATATGATGTCCCCAAAAACAAGTGATAAATTTTGGGAACAACAGCTGCCTCCAGTTGGGGAACTTACATCGATTATAAAAATAATCAAAGGAAACAGAAACTAGAATCTTAGTGCCTTCAAGTATGCCATTGGGCTATGGAGTCATGCTACCCAAAAAGAAAGGTGCCAAAAACAAATGAAAATGAATAACACAAAATAAGCTAAAGACTAAACAAATATACAAATGTACAACTGGACTTATCTGATACTTCAAGAATTGAAGTGCTTTAGATGCTACCCACTTTGAGGTAGAGAAAAGGATGTGCCACCTTGATACTTCAACAAGAAATTGTTTTCACCATTGAGATGATGAATAGAAAATGGGCCTCTCCATAAGGAATCAACATTCCCATGAATTCCCTTTGGTTCTCTTCTCTTGTCCCATAACAGAACTTGATCACCAATCTAAAAATCATGGGTTTTTGCTTTCTGGTTGAAGAGCTTCTTCACCAAAATTTTATGCGTAACAATTAGGTCAACCACCATAGTTTGCTGCTCATGTAGCTCAGTCAAGCACATGACCATCTTGTCAATGGAGCTTTCATATGTCTGATCTTTAACCGCCTTTGCCAATTTTATTGCTAGCAATTCCAGGGTGATTGGTATCTCTACATTGAGACCATACAAAAGTTGGAATGGTGATATACCTATCACCCTCTTGGGTGTAATTATGTTTGCCCATAAAGCATCAACCAATGCTTTATGCTAGATTCATTTGTTGTCATCTACCAGCTTCCTGATGATGGTCACCATGTTCTTGTTGCTTGATTATGCTTGGCCATTCTCTTGTGAAAAATAATTAGAGGAGTGGGAGAGGGTAATCCTATAATAAAAATAGAACTGAGTAATCTCATGAGAAGATAAATAGGCTCCATTTTCTGTCACAATCTTGGTTGGGACCCCGAACCTGACAATGATATTTTCCTTGAGGAAATTGCATACTACTTCTGAAGTAGCATGCTTGGCTGGAATAGCTTCCACCCATTTGGTGAAGTAATTTGTGGCTATGAGGACATAATCATGTCTAGTACTTGAAGATGGGTTTATAGCACCAACGAAATTGATTCTCCATTACTGAAATGACTCTTCTATTATCACTGGCTTAAGAGTCAAAGTAGCTAACTTGGGTCTTCTAATGAACTATTGGCACAATTCACATCTTCGTACCCATTTGTATGCATCCTGAAACAGAGTAGACTAGTAATACCTAGCTTGTAGAATCTTATGGGCTGTTACAAGTACATAAAAATGTCCTCCATAGGCCAAATTATGAAAGGACTCCAGAAGTTGGTTCTGTTACTCTTTATCTACATAGTGAATGAACACTCCATCAAGGTTCCTCTTATATAGTCAATTGTCCCATAAGACAAAATTGATAACTTTTAACGTGACAGTCCTCTTTTCTTTACAATATAGGTGAGCAAGACACTCACCATAGGTAAGGAAATGAGCAATACTTGAATACCACTCATTCATGGTGGAGACAAAGAGGACTGTTGGTGTGTCTTCAATTTATACTTCTTCATGCCCTATTTCCTCTAGTTTGTTATCAGTAATAAATTGACAAAGATGCCTTCCCTACATAATTTTTGTTGGTTTGATAACAAGATCAAACTCCTAGATTTTAGCAATCCAATTTCCCCTTTTAGTTCCAAACTCCTGTTGAGTTAATATGGATTTGACTATGGTATCAGGAACCAGGGAAATAATATGTGAATTCAGGATGTAAAAATGAAAGTGTTTTATTGCCTTTACCATTGCATAAGCATGCTTCTCTAGATTTAAATATTTTAGTTCATGAGCTTTGAGAGGACAACTCATGAAGGATATGGGAGATTCCACACCTTCTTTGTTCTGTTGAACTAGAATTGCTGAAAGTGTGTGCTCGAAAGCTTAACTATACATTGTGAAATCTTTAGTATAATCTGGACAAACCAAAATTGGGGCATAGGCAATAGCTATCTTGATGTCTCAAAATATCAATTTGCCTTCTTTAGTCCAGCTAAAAGTGGCCTTTCCCTTCATCATGTCCATAATGTGATGAGTCTTCTCTATGAACTCAGGGATGAACCTTCATAGAAAATTCATTTTTTTTAAGAGAGAGTGAACTGCAGTCTTACTAGTGGGTAGAGTAAGCTCCTGGATGGATTTGACTCTTTTTGAGTCAATCTTTATGCTTTCTCAAGATAGAATGTGTTCGAGAAGTTTCCATTTTGTTACCCCAAAAATAGACTTCTTGAGATTTAGATAAATGCCATTCTGGTGACATCATTACAACACTTGTTGCAAATGATGTAGGTGATCAGGATGATGCTTGGAAAAAATTGTTAAATCATCAAGGTACACCACAATGAACTTACCCATTTCATCTTTGAAATCAAGGTCCGTTGATGTCTCAAAAGTGGCACTAGCATTTATCAGGCCAAATGGCATTCTTCGATACGCAAAGGTGCTCCAAGGCATGGTGAAGGTAGTCTTATGTTGGTCTGCTTCACCAACTTCCACTTGATTGTACCTTGAGAAACTGTCTAGCATTGATAACATCTCTGAACTAGTCACTATTTGAAGGAATTGATCCATGATGGGCAGAGGGTAATTATCCTGTAAGGATGATTGATTCAAATTCATAAAATCCATGCAGAGGCAAATTTTGCCATTATTTTTTCTCATAGGAACTATGTTTGCAATCCATGTGGAATGATGGATTGGGAAAATTATTCTAGCATTTAGCATTTTATGTATTTTAGATAGAATAATACCTGATATCTTTGTATTATACTACTGGGATTTTTTCTTGTAAGGCACTAAATCACTCTTGAGAAGAATTTCATGGTGTCATAAGAGTATGCCAAAACATCCATGTAATGGCGAAGCAGGATAGTAAATTTGAGCTTCTTCTCAGGAGTGTAGCACTTCCCAATGTTCACCATCTTGGGATTTTCCTTAGTACTCAAATTTATTTGATCAAACTCCTGGGACGAGCTTCAATCCATTTGTTACTGTTTGATGAACCTATCATGCTTGTCAAATAGTTTCTCAAGGGAAACCAATCCTTTAGGAATTTTAATCCCTTTTAGATGTAGGAATTCTTCACCTATGTCTAAACTTGTTTCAGTGGCTGATTCAAGTTTTTGAGGCTCACTACCTTTCAAAGTGAAGCTATTCAAAGCTATCTTTTTGTTCCAAAAAGGTGATCATTTGGTTGTCACCATTGAAAAATTTCCAATGATTGGCATTGTCAGACACACTTGGTCAAAAGACTAGTTTGATAGTGTACCTATCTCCCTTAAAATCTTGGTGAGGAACTAAGAGAGTCACTAAAACAACTAATGCATTAGCTCAGTCATTGAACTCCCTAGTTACTACAGAGATACTAAAAGCATCAAAGCTTTCAATTTGATCCCAAATTAGATTGTGGTAATGATGTAATATTCCATTCTTGGTTTGATACAGGTTCCTCACCTAACAAACCACTAGCTTAGTATCTCCTTTGGCATGAAGGAGTTTGACACCCCTATCTTGAGTGGCCTTGAATTCGAGCAGTAATGATTCATATTCAATAGTATTGTTGGTGTTGTTGAACTGCTACTTGTATGAAGAAGGAAAAATATCTCCTTGAGGAGATATCAACACAATTCTAGCTCCAGAACCGGCAGAGGAATAGTTGCCATTGAATTCCAAAATCTTGACATCATCAGAAACTAATTTTTATTTAGATTTTTATTCATTTGGAGGGGAGGATTCCTCTTGGCTTGCACTGTGCTCTATTAAGTCTTCTGCTATTTTGTCTTAACCAATTTTTAGGCTGTCGCATTCAAAAATTTCATTAGATGCCACATGAACCTCCTCTATGGATAAGAAGTAATTACCCACGCCTGAAGACTCAAACAAAATTTGGGCTTCAGGTGCTAATGTTTGAGTGACAATGTATTTTGCCTCCTTTTTAGGGAGTAATCTCTACATGACACCTTTGACCAAGATCCTTGCTTCAGACAGGTCCATACTTAACTCGCCACTAACATCCTTACAGAAATTTTACCTAAGAAGAATGCCGTATGAGGCTGGGACATCAGCCACCAGGACTGTCATCTTGATCCTTTTATTTGGGAATGATGCAAATGCAAATTAGGTATCCTTGATTTGTCCTGGTAGTGGCACTTATTTGTTCTCCATGGAGAAACATCTCTGAAAGGTCTTGGTTAGTGTGAGTCTAAGAGATTCTATCACTTTGGCAGGAATGACATTGTCAGACGCACCTGAGTCTATAATACAATTGTTCAGCTGGTGTACATTTATCATCAAGGAGACATAAAATGGTTCTATCTTCCTAGGAGCAGTAGGAGGAGTAATGACAAGGATATTCTAGGTGGATGTGGGAGTCACCTTTGGAATAGTTGGTCTTGTAGGGAAAATTTTATTCTTTACACATTGAACCAACTTATCCAACTACTCAGGCTTGGATTGCGAGAATTTAAATTTAGGCATTTGAATTTTGGTTTTCTTGACATGGTTGATTATATCAAACATCTAAAATAAATTAGGAACAGGGAAAGGAAGTTCATCCTTTTGATTTTTAGGGGGGTACTGATATATGAAATTAAAGTTGGAAGTGAAGGTGTACTTGAGGTACTTTTTTAGCGATCACCGGGTCCTTTGATTGAAAAGGCAGAGTGGTTCCCCACTTAGCAATTAAAATTGCTGGTTGAGATCACTCCTCTATTTTTTCCTTATCAGCTTGTTGGGCTGACTAGTTCTGGGACTGGGTGAATACAACGTATGATCCATCAAATGCTTCACCTTTACTTCTAGGTTCATCTTGGTAGTTCAAGAAGTCAATGCTGGAGTCGTCAGTTGATTCTTCTTGGTTTTTTTCAAAGAGATCAACGTCATCTTCTTGGTTTAACTCAGGGTGGAAGGAGAAATCAAATTCTATTTCAAGATATCCAACTGCTGAGTTGGCTAGTGCTATTTCAATGGAAAGTTTCCCTTGTAGGAGAGTAAGGCGATTTGGCTGCCCTTGAGTTTTAGTAGCATTGCCTTGGTATGACTGATTGAGAAATTTCCTTGTTGGTATATCTCTATATGTAGGAGCAGACATCCCTTACACCATTTGCTTTCTAAGAGCTAGCAACTCATTTGCCAGCTTCTAACCATAGGATCAGTGGTGCCTGTAGATGAATATTCAGAAGATGAAGGAGATTTGCCTTTATTAGGATCTCTCCTTATCTTTTTTTCCAAGATAAGATCATCTTCCACCTCAGTGACCAAATCTTGAGCTACAACAAGGTCTATGTGGCCAGCCCTTCTCAATAAGAAACTCACTTCTAAAAGCTAAGAATTGATGAAAAACATTTAAGGTTCTCAGTTATTGGCTGAGCAATTATAGGAATCATATTCCTCAGCTTGTCAAACTTGGCTATGAATTCCCTCATAGGTTCATGAAGCTCCTTCTTCATTTGTGTGAGTTGAGCTAGCAGGGCATGCACATTTTTTGTAGGCTTGAACCTTACTTTGAACTTGGCTTTGAGAGTGTTCTAGTTAGTCACCGTTTGTGCTTGCAGATGATAAAACCAGTCTGTAGTAGCACCTTGCAATGTTTCCATAAACACCTTGACTGTAATGTCCTCATACTCCACACCTATTATGCCACAGGCTATGATTAAGGCTACAATATGTTCATCAGGATGAGCTCTTCCATCACCTAATAATTTGAGGAAATTCTTCCTAGAACTGTGAGGCAGCACATGTAGAGGTGGAGTTAGGTTGAGTGGACCAAAAGAGTTACCCCAGGGGCCTTGAGCTGCCATGATTTGACTACTGAAGGGAGGGATAACAAATATTTGAGGGGTATGTATTTAAAAATATCTGTTAACAATAGAAATGAATGTTTTGCCTAGTAATGAAGACTTGACTTTGGTAGAATGAAAACTCCTGGTTCACTAAAGGTGAGATGGAGAAGGAAACATGTCAAAATCACTTTGTTGTACCAACTTGAATATAGGGTCAACAATCCCTTTATCTCTTTGGCTTCATGCATATCATGGATCTACCAAAGTGTAAAACTAAAATGGATAAGGATAGGAACTACTTCAATTTGAAGCTTGAGGCTTCAAACTGCACAAAACGTCCCCAATGGAGTCACCAAAAAATGTTGGTGTGGAGGTAGCAGAGTAGACAAAAGCAATGAAATGTTTGATCCCTAGAATCTCTAGTTTCATAGATTAGAGTATATAATAGAAATGGATAAGGCTATTATGATAATATATAAGACACAAGTGATGCTTCAATCTGAAGCTTGAGGCTTCAAATTGTGCAAAATTATTGTGTCCCTAGCGAAGTCACAAAAAAATGTTGGGTGAATATTTTGTCACCAACTAATGGGCAAAATAGGTTGTTTCAACCAAAATATAAGGATATTGATTAGCCAAATGTGTAGGTATACCACATCAAAGGGGGACAAATCTCTCCTCTCATCAAGGGGAGGTTCCCTATAACTATAATATATTAATATACTATAAATAAGTTGAAAATAACACTCAAGGGTAAGACAACACCATCCATCTCTCTCTTTTTAGAGATGATGTTCACAAATCAAAGGAGAAATCTTGGTGAAATGACAGAAGGCACTTCTCTTCTTTTAAAAGTGCTATTTAGTAAACAACAAGAATCTTTTTGGTAGTGATTGTAAAAGGATACAGTAACACAACAGAATGAGGTGTAGTGCAAAGTCTACACCTCAACTGCCAAAGAGTGAAATATATGAAGGATAATGGGGGTACAAAGTCATCCCAAGATTCTTTAAATAGAAAAATAAAACAACACACTGAAGACCATTGTGGTAGCACAAAGTCTCTCCACAGTCAGCTAGTTCGACACCTTCCTGATTGCTTCCACTAGTTCTACTTGTTAAATTAAATGGAAAAGAATGCTTCTAAGAAATAGACATAAGAAAAATTTCCTAAATAACACAAGCTATTCTAGCACAAAGTCTGAAAGGTCACTTATTTTCTCATTTAAATAAAGAAATATGATTAACAATCTAAGCTCAAACTCTCAAGAAATGCCTTTCAATTTGGGCAGAGTTTTGCTTCTATAATAGAGAGATCTCTTTCAAATAAAATAAGAGATTAAAATATATAGTTCTTCAAGAAAGACTTGGGTGCTTTGTTTAATAGAATGGCCTATGCTGCATTTAATGCCTTGAATACATTTTCAGTTCTGTGAAGGGGCCATGCTGGAACAGGGCATCAGCCTTAACTTTGGTGTACAAAATCATCTCGAATGTCTTCTCCTCAGCATGGGTCATCTGGTCTATTTATAGATAGGTAGGCGACTTTCCACTCACTTTTATTCAAAGGGAGAAAAATAGGCTATGCCTTTGAATGTTTATGCACTCAGATGTCTATTTGGTGGACTATTCCACCTACTGGAATAACTCCCTTATAGATATTTTAGTATCTCCTATAGCTTTCCCTCTTTCCTATTGTAATTTGAGCTCTCAAGCTATGTTCTTACCTTCATCAAGCTCTTTTAGCTTCCTCTTCAGCTGTTTGTTGAGTTTGTTCTTCAGGTTCTGCACCATATTTGAAAATAAATGAGCATTTCATTACCCTAAATTTTATGTCCATGAGGACATCATCGGTCACTTAGTCACTTCAACCACATTGAACCTCAAACCTTTGAACCATGAGAGTGCATTGGTTCAATGGTTCAACGGTTCGGGCGGTCCTATTGGCTCCTTGGTTCAATCGATGCCTTGGTTTAATTGGTTGAACCATCTTTTTGAACTTGTCTCTAGAATCTTCTGCTTATTTCCTTCGTTTGAAGCTTCCTTTCAAACTTTTAAATTCCTTAAACCTTTGAACCTTTGAACTTTGAACCATTTTGGTTCAAAGTTCAATGGTTCATTCTCTTTCTCAGAATCCTTTGGTCCTTCAAAGTTTCTAGATCCTTTTCTCTTCTATTGAACTCGTTGAACCTTTAAACTTTGAACCTTCCAAGGTTCAAGGTTCAATGGTTTAGCCTTTCTTTCTTAGCTCTTTGAATCCTTTATTCTCCTAAGTCTCTCAAAATTTATTGAGCTCATTGAACCTTTGAACTTTGAACTCTTTTGGTTCAAGGTTCAACAGTTCAACGATTCAATTTTTCTTCTTTGAAGTCTTCTTTTTGTCAAGTCCTTTGAAGCCGTTAAACTTTCTGAAGCGGTTGAACTTTGAACTTGTTGAAGTGCTTAACTCTTTAAGTCTATTGATGTCATTAAACCTTTGGAGCTAGGGTTCAATGGTTCAATGGTTCATTCCATTTGTTTGAATCCTGTCGATGGACCTTTCGGCTGAACGTCGACGTTGAACCAACCTTGAAATTTCCTAAGTGTTTGAAACTTTTTCCTTTGTGAGAGCTCGCCTATTGAAGTTGTTAAACCCGTTGAACCTGCGAGTCCCTTAGCTGAAAATTCTTGAATAATTGAGGAACTTGAGCACAAGGAACACTTTTTAAGAAGGTAAGAGAGAATTTTGGCCTGTTGGACCAAAATAATTGATATGTTGTCCCCAAAAACAAGTGACAGATTTTGGGAAAAACAAAGCCAAAAAAAAATGATGGAATAGGAACAACAACATGGAAAATGTTTTGAACCATGGGGAAGATGGCTAAACCCTAGGGATCAACAATGGAGGTAACCAAAATTCTGGCCAGATTCATATCATGAAAGAAGATGAGGTTAAGAGGATTTGAGGAATTTTGTTTGAGATGAGAAGAATCAATGATTTCAGAAAGGGAGATGAAATTGTTTTAACAAACCATTTTGATAGAGGAAAGACTAGAGGGAAAAGTATCATAAATCTTATTGTAGGATGACTGAGATAGGGGGTTAGAACCCAAGGGAGAAGCAACCTTTGGCAATTGGTGTAAATAAGGTACCATGTTTTCCTAAACTTGACGATAGGTGTTGTGTTATTTCTTTGAGGAGTAGGTAGTTAACAATTAAAATAGAGGAACTCAAAGAGAAGGCTTTCTTTATGAAATGGAGTGGAGAATGGTTGGCCTTTGCTAGGGTGAGGAAATGGTGTGACTAAAACTAGGGATGTAATTTATCTCTGAAAATAATGCCCAATGGGTTCTTTCTCATTGATTGACCCTCTGGGAGATCTAAAAGATAGATTATGAATCAAGGACCATATATGATTAGAAAATAGGGTGTTTTTATGAAAGATTAGATTGGTAAATTTAACCTAGTTAAGGAGGAGATTTAGGAAATCACAATCTAGTTAATACTTTACAATTTGCCTTTAGATTACTGGTCAGAGGAGACCCTTAAGGAAATCAAAGATAAATTGGGAACCTTTGTGGAAACATATGAACACATTGAGAATCATGATTATAGTATGTATGCTAGAATCTATGTGTTGGTTAAACCTACTCTCCCCTCCCAAAGTAAGTCAAAATTTTATCAGAGATAGGGGTTTGGCAACAAAAGGTGGAGATTGATAAAGCAAGGAACTACTGTAAGGTATGCAAGAAGTTGAACCACAATGGGAAAGAATGTGAAATGCAAAACTTAGATCAAGGGGAAGAAGGTCGAGGCTCAGAACTTGGGGAAGGATCATGAGAAAAACCTAATGAGGAAGTTTCACCAGAAAAGATAGATAGGTGAGGAGAGAACTCATCAATCTAAGAGGTAGGATTTTATAATTCAATGGCTCAGAAAGAGGATGAGGTGAGCACAAGAGAGGTCAGACTCAAATGGGGGGATGAAGTAATGGAAGGAAGTGGGTAAGGGGATCAACAAACTCCAAGGCTTTTGAGAGAGATAATGGCTTCATAAAGCTTGGAAAAGGAGAATACAGAGGTATTTATTTGTAGAGGCGATGATATTTTGAGGAGGGAAGACTTTTGGAGTTCATTGGCTGGAAGGAATATGTTGTGTTCAGAAGACAATGTTGAGAATAAAGAAAACACCCCCCTCAAGAAGGTCAAATGAAGGATCTTCAGACTAGTCATAAGCTAGAGAAGGTAGTGATTTTGGAGGAGATTAAAAGGTAATATTAGAGAGTAGATGGATTATCTAAAGTGCCTCACAAAGGCTAAAACAAGCTTATAGAGAAAGGAAATCTAAAGGATGTAAAGCAAGAAAAGTGTTGCTGGAGCTGGCAAGAAATTCCAAAGGACAAATGAAGCTAAGATCAGGAAAGGGATTATCCCTTCCCCAGTCACCATGAGGGCCTTAACCTGGAATGTTAGGGGCTTAAATACCCCTAACAGGAGATGCTTGATCAAATAATAGGTTGATCAGGGAAAAGTAGATTTGCTACTTTTTTAGGAAACCAAACTGAATCATGATAATACTAAAATTTTATTTTTGAATTGGAGAGAATGGCAAGGATTTTTTTAGGAAACTGATGGTGCTTTGGGAGGATTGGGGATTCTATGGAATCTAGATAGAATCAAGGTCAAAAAATTGATGAATAATCGTAACTGGCAACTTGTTAAAGCACAGTCTAATGTAAGAAACTTCTTAGTTTTTATGATTAATGTGTATGGCCTAATTGGGGCAGCTAAGGAGAAATCAGTTTGGGATCAAATTGCTATAGTGTTGGAGCTATGCAAAGAGGAAAAAATGGTTTTAAGTGGGGATTTCAATGCTACTTTAGATGGATCAAATAAGAAAGGAGAGATTAAGGGACTCACCCAATCTTAGACATATTTTAAGAATGTTGTGAGCAAAAATCATTTGATGGAAATCATTCTAAAAAATGGAAAATTCACCTGGATCAATAGACAAACAGGTTTCATAAGTATAACATAAAAGTTTGATAGATTATTTATAATAGATGAATGAGAAGAGACTCAATGCATTCTCAAATCCTCTATATTGCCTCTCACTAGATTAGATCATTTCCAATTTTATTAAATTTGGAAAAATATTATGCACCGGAAAGATGTCCTTTTAAGTTCAAAATTATGTGGTTACATGATAAAAAGATTAAGGATAGGTTGAAGGATTGGTGGGAAAATGCACCTAAGATGGGAGGATTTCACATGTATAACATGCACAAAAAAGTATTGTTTATTAAAGGGAGGCTTAAGGATTGGAACCAAGGTCACTTTGGTAATATTTTTGAAGAAAAAAGTAATCTAGAAAATGAGATTTTAGAGTTGAATGATTTGGTGATTAGAGAGGGAATGGATGTGAATTGTTTCACTAAGGAGAAAGACATAAAGATAAGATATGAAGATATCCTAACCAGAGAAGAGATTTTTTGGAAACAAAAGTCTGGTGAGTGTTAGATTTGAGTAGGAAATAGAAACACAAGTTTTCCACATGTCCACCAAAGTCAAATGAAGCTAACAAAGTCAAATGAAGCTAAAACAAAATCTCAAAATTATTAACTAAGGATGGTAGAACCGTAAATACACCAAAATAATTGGAGGAGGAGATGGTAGGCTTCTTCACAAATCTTTTCAAAAAAGAAGACAATCTAGCAAGCCCAAATAGGCAAGAGTTTCTCAATGTCATTTCAAGGAAAATTCATGATAGAGAAAATAGATAGTTGTGTGACCCAATCTCAGCAGAAGAGGTGTGAACAACACTCTTTCAAATGAGCTCGGATAAGGTGCCAGGTCTAGATGGCTTTCCAAAAAGTTTTTTTTAGTCCTTCTAGGACATTGTAAGCAGAGATTTAGTGAAGTTGGTGGAGGAGTCAAGGAAAAGATAGGTGATGTTGTGGGAATTTAATAACACCTTTTTAGCATTGATCCCAAAGAAAAAGAAGATTGAAAAGGTAGAAGAATTTAGACCCATTGCTCTCTACAATAGAGTTTATAAAATAATAACCAAGGTGATGGAAAATAGACTAAAAAAGGTCTTACTAATCATAATGTTGGAGGAGCAAAGTGGGTTTATCCCAAGAAGGGAAATAATGGAAGGTATTATCCAGGCACATGAAGCCATCCATATAGTTTGGTAGGATAAAGTGGAGAGGATGATCATTAAGTTGGACATCAGGAAAGCCTAGGATCAAGTTGATAGAGAGTTCTTGTTAGAAGTATTGGATAGATTTAGCTTTTATTAATTATGGATCAAATAGGTTAAAGGTTGTATTTCTGGACCGAGATTCTTGATGCTAGTGAATGGGTCTTTGAAAGGTTTATTTAAATCAATAAGAGGAATAAGGAAAGGAGATACATTATCCCCCTTATTATTCATTATAATGGTGGAAGCTCTAGGCAGAAGAATAAAGTTAGAGAGGCCTAGAGGAAGATGGAAGGGAATTAAAAATACCCCTCGTATAGAGGTAGTTACTCATACATAATTTGTAGATGACATAATGTTGTTTTGTGTCTCAAGTAGAGTAGAACTCAGAACTATCAGAACCCTACTAGACAACTACAGTGGAGATTCTAGGCAAAAGGTAAACTGGGCCAAATCAGAAGCTTTCTTCTTCAACATAGACATAAGAAAATAAATAGATCTTGTTATAATATTGGGAATTAGGAGAGGCTCACTCCTTGATAAATTTATGGGTCTACTTTTACATGGTAGGCTAGGTAAATTATTTTTATGAGATAGGATCTTGGATGATTCTATCAATAAACTAGAGGCTTGGAAAGGTAAATGGCTAATGGTATCTGGAAGAATAATTATGATAAAATCAGTTATATCAACAGTGCCTATATATACCATGTCTTGTATGAAATTGCCACAAAATGTTTTTGAGCTAATGAAAACATGGATGAGAAAATTCATTTGGAATGATAGCTTAGACCAAAATAGAATTCCACTTATGGCGTGGGAAAATATCTGCCATCCTAAGGACACGAGGGGAGTAGGTATTCAAAAATGGCCACTTATGAACAAAGATTTACAGGCAAAGCTGATTTGGAATATGTATCATAAAGATGATCAGAAATGGATAAGATTTTTGCAACACAAATATCTTGATTCTAATTGCCCCTAAATAATCCTCCCTATTCAAAATCCCCTACAAGATCGATAGTGTGGAACTTCTTGATGTCTCTCTACAACATAGTGATGGAGCATGTAACCTGGGATAGTAGAGGAGGTCAACAAGCCAACTTCTAGAAGGACTCATGGGGGGTCTTAAAAGACTCATTGAATTTAAAGGTTTGGAAGAAGAAATAAGAATTTTGTAGAAGAGTGGGGCACCTTTGTAAGAGACTATGTTGAGAGAGAGGATTATGGTGGGATTTAAATATGGAAATGGAAATCATTACAATAGACAAAAATGTTAGATGAATCTAAGGAGAGACTAGACAACCATATAAAGTAACACAACATTCACTTTTATGAAGGAGAAGATAGGGTTCAATGGTGTGTAAGAAAATCAGGTAACTATAATGTAAGATTAGGCTATAGAGTATTTGAATCAACAACAAAATTGGAACATTGGCCAATGGAGTTGATATAGGGGAAGCATTGCCTTCCCAAAGCTGGGGTCTTTGCATGGATGGCTCTCTAGAATAAATTTCTCATAGGAGACAAGCTACAATAGATAGGGATTGTGGGACTGCATAGATGTTGCCTTTGTAAAAAATGCAAAGGTACTTTAAAGCTTAAAGAGTCCTTCAAAAAGTCATCACCTACCCTTCAGGAAAATTACTTCAGATAAAAAGTCTGAAAGAATTCACCTAAGTAAAAGGATTTAGAAAACAATTCTAAAATAATTTGATAAGGACTTTAAAACAAAATCCCAAAAGTAATATACTTAGTGAAGGACCAAAACAAAGCTTCTAAAATAATTCATTGGTAAGGACATAGCAAAAAGACTAAAGAGCAAAGCTATTAAAAGGAAAACACTTGGGTATTTACATGTAATAGACTTTAGCTTTGTATAGGAACATTTATTACATATTGGACATGAAATCTACATACTAGACATGAAAAAAGGTATAAACTCAGAGATGTTTTGCAAATAGGGATACCCAATTTTTTCCTAAAAGGCCAAAATTTGGTCAACATTAAGCTTACGCTTCTTAGATCTAGCTCATGCTAGGAAGTCCAGTTAACTATCTTGCTAACAATGCCTTTGTTAGTGCTTTCTTATCTGTAGGTTATTCTTTCCAAGCCAAAGATGAGTTCTCCGTCTTCGTCTGCATTATGTGTGCATCACCAATTGGGTATTTCTAGCACACCCTTATTACTAGTTTCTTATCTTTTAAAATTAATAAACGAGAAAAAATTAAGAGAAATGGTACCTACTTACTTAGGGTACAAGTGCAATAAAATGTAGATTGAAATGAATGTATATGCTATGTTTGGAACAAAATATGAACCATATATATATTGATCCAATACCCAAAACTAACACTAAAATGTAGGATGATAATATGGACTCGACTAATATAGTTGAAAGTGGTACTTGACACAAAATGGTATTAGCCATGTCAACATAGTAAAAATATCATAAAACACAATCATAACTATATCAAGATGGATGAATAGTCTAGTAAGAGTGAAGGCATAAAATAGATTGTATCGATTGGATCGATGTCATAGGATATAGGGAAGCTAACATAACTTGACAAGAACTAAAGGGAAGAGATAGATTAATATGAACTATAAGGAGGTTAGATTGATATTAGTAATGGTGTACTCAGTATATAGTATCAACATCTCTCATAAAACACCACAAGCCTTTCCCACCCCATTCCTGGTGAACCCTTTAAGGTGTAATCTCTGGAAGATTGATGCATCGACAAGTAAAAAGTAATATAAATCATTAGTAAATGATAAAGTGAAAAATATTATGTGTATATAAAAACCAAGGTTTAAATAAAATTGGTCCCTACCATGTTTATGATTGTTAAATATGGTACAATGGGATAGAATACTAAAGATTTAGAATATCATGAAGTTTTAATTGGGATATCAAAGTTTGTGATAATAATAACATTTTTTGTATTGTTCTACATGGATAATGCATCTTATTTAGATCAATTATGTATGTAAATGGTCTAAAATATCAAATTTAAGATTTTTACTAATAAGGCTAAACTTACCAATGAATAATATCAAGCTTTCCTCTAATCCTACTATTGTGACATCCAATCTGATATGCTCAATGTTACCACTAGACACCATAGGGAATGTATGAAAATTTTCTCCTCCTATTATAAATTATAAAACACATAATATATAACCTATTGATGTACTTTTCATGAATACTAAGATTGATAATATAACTACTAAAGACAATTAAATGCCATGGATGATCAAGATTTCTCTAAATATCTTAACATGAATCCACATTAGATTGATGTAATGTTATATATAGCAAGAGATGAGCATAAACATTTGTCCCAAATTTTCATAGTATGTGTTCATAAATCTATCACTAGTACAATAATTATGAGTACATATTTAGTCATCTATGTGAAAACCACCCAAAATTTGCAATAAAAATATAGACTCTAATAGATATCCTTAAATATTCCTACATAAAAAAACTTTATGCCTTCCATGCCGACTACACATGTTCAATTACCAACCTCTCCTATTGCACATTCCCTAAATTAGATTGTAGTAGATCTACATGCCAAGGTGTTGCATTTTAATCAAGGCACATTGAGATCTATTAATTCCATGGATTTGCATGCCTTGCTCCATAACCCATTATCCCTTGAGATATCAACCTATCATTTACCAAGTGGTATTTCAGCTCCTAAGATTGCATTATATAAATGTAAAGGTGATCTTGAGTGATACCTTAGGTCATTTCATTTATCATTCTTTGATTATGCATAAAATGATAAACTATTGACCAAACTATTTACATTAAGTGTCAAGGACTATGTATTTTGATTGTTATATGACTGTTCCCTCCAATATGTAGGAGTATTCAACCCATTTGGAGACTAATTCCTAATAATGTCTCGCATCAACATTTATGATAACATATCTTGTATATAATTTTCTAAGGCCAAGAAAGGATCCAATGAACCTATTAGCTATTTTTTACTTTGGTATAAGATAATACTAGCCAAGATGGCCAATGTTATGGCTGAAAATGAATTTTAAAAGATATTCAAACAAATATTTTTCTCACAAATCAATGAGTCATTTACATTTAAGAGATTATAATACTTTGATGAGCTTTACCATATAATACACGATAGATAAGTCAAGTTAATAGATTTGAAAAAAATTAAATCTAAAAATACTCCTACAAATACTTCAACAAATAAGTTTAAAATAATACAAAGTTACAAGGTCACACCAAATGATAGCAATCATGAGGAAAATATTATAGTCAATATAGTGTCACAACTTACAAGACAACTATAATTGATAGCTCCAATAAAGAGGAAAGTTTAAAGATTACCATCACTTCCTTATGTACTACTAGAGAATTTACTTGAATGCAACCTAATCAAACTTCATGCTTCATAAGAGTTTGATCTAAACATGCCTATAGAAAGGAACTATGATGGAAATGAATATTTAGATTATCATAAAATTATGGTAAATTTAATTAACATAATATATAAGGTACATGATCTTGTAATATCAAGTAAAAAATATCGATTTAGGCACGCATATAGAGGAATATATATTGAAACATAATGGAAATAAAATTTTTAAGATATTTAATGATATATTTCTTAAACATATAATATTAGAAACTAAGAATACATCTAAGGTACATCATGCATACAAGATGCATCCTCCATCTATAACATGTGATCATCCAGGTTATGCTATTATTAGTAGACATAGTGATACTTCACCACAGTAGGCTATGATCACATTTGATGATAGAGAGATATCTGATGATAATTAAAATTTTAATGCACTCTTCATACAATCATATATCAATAAAAACCCATACACAATGTCATGATTGATAATTGTTCAAGTTAAAATCTATGAATTATGACATGTATCCACTCCTATAGGTACACATGATAAGATTTACAAGATGCATCAAAAGTATTTAATGGATTCTATGGAAAAAATAAAATCTTAGGACATATAGTATTACCTCTTTATGTAGTCTCTTCCATATTCAACACACCATCCCTAGTTATATAAGGTAACAAGGTATCTGAAATGTTATTAGGACACCTTTGGATGTAATTACTTCATGCAGTATTGTCTGTAGTGCATTGATGCATAAAATACATACACTTAAATATGGTAGTCACAACTACATGTGTATGGTATGATTACCCTCTATTGTGATTTTTATCTTCTCCTCCACCCACACCAGCACCATAATTGGGCATTATAAATATTTAGCATCATTATATAGATATGGTTGGTACCCCTATTTATGATCATTATACATAGATGGTTGGTATGTCTATTCAAAATCATTTTAGAGAGTTAGTTTCTACACACACACACACACACACACACACACACACACACACACACACACACACACACACACACACACACACACACACACACACACACACACACACACACACACACACACACACACAAAAGGATCTATTTATACACCTAGTTTAAAATAACATAGTTGGGCCTATTAAAAAACCATGTATTCAATGTCAATCACATCAAAGAGTTAGTTAACGGCCAACTGAGGCCATCATCTCTTATAACACATACTTTATTTACACTATGGAAAGTTCAACATGTTCCACAACACACACACATGCATCAAAATATCTTCCTCCTATATAGAGGACCCCAAAGAAACCCAAACAATCTATTGTTACACATAATATAGTGAGTTCTTTGAGTAATGATCATGATAGTTATGGCACACTACATGATTTCTTATCATATTATAACACACCCACAATTAGTACATTTCATCCATGATAGAGTAACTTTAATATATTCAACATAATCACTTCCCATGGTACTCATATTTATGTGATAAATGCTTAGATTTCTCAAACCTAAAATATTCAAAAATTAAAAGAAATCAAATAATCATAAAATATAGAAACATTCAAAAACCCAAAATCAGGGGATGAACATGGCATGATTACTAGATTACACTATTTACATATTTTATTTATAACATGTTCGGTAGAGGGAATATTAATTTCATATGCATATGTATTTTATGGTATATGAATGTGATACATGACATATTTGTTAACCATAAACATATATATTTTTCATGTATACAATGGCCATGCATATTTTGGTGGCATATTATTTTTATCATAAATTTTATTAGTTTATATCTTTCTATGACCTTTATACCATTTTGAGCTACACACGCCTTGATAGTTACTCATATCTTACACAATACTACCTGGATACCCTATTATACTATGATGTGAGATTGAAACTTATAGATGGTATAGACTAGTTACTTATTCTATGTTCCATTTATGTTGTTACTCTCTTAAATGATAGAATACTTTGTGTTCATATTTAATATGTGGTCTTTTGGCCCTATTTGTGTCATATTTATGTCCCTTGAGTGTGTTTATTTGCCTCATTTGACACAACATCTTTGATGTCCCTTGTTTGTAACATATTTACGTCCCATTGAGTGTGACCCTTGGCCATGCTTGTTTAGACATATTTATGTGGCCCATGTCCTTATGTGTGACATTAATACTTATTCTTGTTAAGGTTCCTAACATTTAGTGGTGACATGGTCTATATCTTGCACTTTTACTATATAGTATTATTTAGAATTCCTTATACTACCCACTATATATATATATATATATATATATATATATATATATATATATATATATATATATATACACATAAATGATTTGCATTTCATATTTTACATGATGCCTTGATTGACAAATACATTACTATGATGGCATACTCTCCACCTATTCACATGACATCACATGATACTATCTTTATACATGACATGATAAAGTTGAATCTTATTTTTAGATGAGTAAAATATAAGATACTTCACTCATCCAAAATGGGTGGAACTATTATGGGATTTTTATATAAATATAGTCCTTCATGAGCATAAAATTAAACCAAAGTATAGACTTTATAAATTCATAGTAGTTCAGATATCAAATGGTTTAGATACATGATAGATATTGACACATTGATACATATTACAGTGACATATGCCATGCATATACAATTAGATTACATACACTCGAGTATAGATTCATACACACTTGGATGTATATGCATGGAAATATGTACATAGTTGATAGAACCAAGAATTAGAGTTTTATGCATACACTTAAATTTGAGATATAATTTCTGAAATTCCACATATAGATGTACATATCATTCTATATCAGTTTCTATAGATTTAGGTGGCATGATACTAGTTCACACACACACACATACACACACACACACACACACACACACACACACACACACACACACACACAAACACACACACACACACACACACATACAATTTTTTAGATTCATAAAGAATTATATTAGATCATGAAAATATACATAATAAACATATTTTATAATTAAATGGAAAATAGTTGTCATATCAATTCACACTTATCAAATCTACAGTCATGACAGATGCATGAACATTTTTCATTCCCTTTATATCATGAATTTTATTATAAATTGAGTGAACTTGATCGAAACTATACAATAAAACCTATGTTCATGATGGGGGCATTAAGATTATTTATTCCCTTTCAAAAATGCATTTTTATTTACATGAATCGAATTGAGTAAAATAAAGTACAACTATGTAATTGAATCTATAAGCCATCTTCAATGCTTGATTAATTTTCCTTTAGTGAACCTACCATCATGGTTCTCCATTTTATCGATGTAGTTATTTGGGTTTGTATATTGCATACTTTTGATCAAATTCATAGGGGTTGGGTCATGCTTTCTTCCCAACCCAAGATCTTTCATAGTAAAAAATATTTAGGGCACAATCACATAAACTTTCCATGTGATTTAGAAAGGAAGAAAAAAATTCCAATGCTTTGATAGAGAAGCATCATCTCCAAAAATTTTCAAGGAAAACATGGTCTTGCCAACATGCAAGTATGCTTTTACCCTTGTCATTTATTTTAAAAAAATAGTCTCAAATTAAAATTATCAATCTATGGACACTTACTACACATGATTGTAGGTTTTTATATTTAGTGACCTATATAATGGGATATTCGTACCAAATACAAAGTGTGTTATACACACTTAGGTACATTTTATTATTTTACTTGATAAATTCCATTACTAGAATAAAATGGGGGCATTAGTAAAAATCAAAGTCTATTACATGATACATAAAATGACAATCTTGATGCATGTTTACCATACATGGATTGAGCACAAAAATAATTTCCTAATCCTCCACTCTCTCACACTTACATGATATATTATGAGTTGACCCTTTCATTCTAATGGTCCATAGTTAGAGGAACTTCACTATATATTTCAAAAACTTCTTAATATACTACATAGTTGGATATAGACTCTCAATTTATTTTTCTTATACATAAGTTGATTTTTTCATATTTGGTCAATATTTCCAGTCAATAATGACATAATTTAGTTAGAACCAAACCTCTCCTAGTAATCGATAATTATCAAAATAAAACTTTTTCATAGGGTTAACCCATTTTTATAGCATATTTTTGGCATGGGAAATTATCCAATTATACTCACATATAAAAAAATCAAGGTCTCATTTGAAAGGGAATAGTAATTTATTTACTACACACATACACACTATTTCACATTGAGTAAATCTTCCCTATTATTCCAAAATTATGAATATATCACTAGGAACAATAAGAATCCAAGTATGAGGCATACTAAATCTAAGTTATAAAAAACATTTTCAAGTGCCAAACATGATTCATTAATTGCTTAATTATAATGAAGGAGCATAATTACACAATCCCACTTGCTGAGAGAACTAAATATGGCATGATTCCCCTCAAATTATCAAAAATTTAGGAGATGATTAATAATCGAATAAGGGTGATTGGTGTTAGATCAACCCATTACATTTTCCTATTTTTTACAAGGTTCTATTCATCATAAACACACCTAGGGTTTCAAAGTAAAGGAGACTGATTTCTAGAGTTGCATGCATCATCAAGGTTTGGTATCTACTAAACCTATAAACTATAAGGACAAGAAAATACCAATAGGCAAAGTTTTTGAAACAATAACCTATATTGATTTATTTTGAATGATTTGAATAGTAACAAATCAAGAATATATAATCCTCAACTCAAAATTGGAGTTGACATGAAAATTTTGAAACTCTAAAAATAAATAAAACTTGACCTATCATTTTTAGGAGTTGTTATTTTTAGTAAGTTTCACATGCAAGTGTGCACAGCACTAAAAATATATAAAAATTAACTAAACATAACATATCAGATGAATTTCAACTAAAGTTTAAGTCTAGTTACAAAAACATACAATTTCTAAAATTAGAAAAATGTCAAAAATAATATTAAACTACAATTTTGGACCCTCATATGGTTAGATATAGCTTCTAAAAGATATCAAAAACATCCATAACCAGATAGGCTACATTATAGCCACACCAAAAAATTTATGATGGTCATCTTAGCATGAAGATGGGATCAAACAGAGCTATGGATCAAAATTTATTGCCTCTGAAAGTTTGACCTCTTTTTTTACATCATTATCCTCTAGTTGAAAGCAACTCAACTCTTGTAAGTTGCTCTGATTGTATTGATGCCATTTTTTCTTATCAATCTATTTAAATCCCATTCTATAATCCAAGTGTTGTCTTCCTACTGTAATCCTTCCCACTTTACCAAATACTTGTCATAACATCTTTACTTTGTGTTTACTACCTTCTTATCTAGAACTTGCACTATTTTTTTTCTTCTTCTTTGGCACCTATTTATATCAATCTACTTCTTCACATAATTCATGTTCACCATATTGTTCATGAAAATTATATAAATATGAAATATTAAATATTAGAGATATATCAAAATTCTATGGTAAACTCACCTAATAAACATTGTCATTGATTTTCTTCACAATTCTTCATGGTCCAATTTTCTTGTACTTCAACTTATTATATGTGTGTTTCGAAAATATTTCTTTGCTTAAGTAAAGAATTCCTAAATATCCTTATTAAACTATTTTTGACCTTCTTATAACATTTTCTATTAGTTTATACTTATTACTTTCCCGCAACTTTCTTCTTACTTCTTGTAACTATTATATATGTTTTGAAAATGCTTTTGCATCATCACCAACTCATTCTACAATTAATAACTATAAAAAAAATAAAACACTAATAGGATATTTTTCATAAACAATCTAAAATGTTGATTTTATTGTTATTTATTTACTAAACTATTATATGCAAACTCAGCTTATGGTAAAGCCAAGTCTCATATATTGTTCTTCTATTCAACTATGAATCTCAATAAATTTCCCAAGCTCCCATTTAAAACTTCTATCTGTCCATCTGTTTTGGGGTAGTATACACTCCTAAATTGTAATTTAGTCATTATCTTCCTCCATAAAATCCTCAAAATTTGACTTATAAGTTTCATGTCCTTATTCAATGTAATAGTTTTTAGAATAGCATAGAATCTCACAATATCATTAAAAAATATTTTGCACCTCTAGTGGCATCATTGGTTTTCTTCCATGTAATAAAATGAACTATCTTAGAAAAGATATCTATCCAAAAAAACATTACCTCTCTATATGTTTGGTAATCCCAACACAAAATCTATACTCAAATCTATCCATGGTCCTCTTGGAACTAAGAATGATAAGTATATCCCTTTATTTTATGCATGTCATTTTGCCACCTGACATATCCAACACCTTGAAACATATCATCACATATCTCTTCATCTTTGAAAAAAATAATTCTCCACCAAAGCTATTGTCTTTGTCTTACCAAAATGTCTTGCCAAACCACCACTATGAAATTATCTTATAAAAATACATAACATATAGAGAGTGGTGCATGTGACTATACAATCATAGTCCTTAATTTACACATAGCTTAGTGTTATCTAAAAAATTTCAACATCGATTAATGATACTAACCCTAATTAGAAGAGCTAATATTGTGTAGACAAAAAATGCGCTTCAAAAGTAAGTGAACCACATATTTATTTTACTATGATTTCTACTTTTATAATACATTCACATTCAGAAAGTCACCCATAAAAATTAAAATACTCGTCCCTTTATTATACGCACTATATTTAAAATATTCCACTTGTCAAATAAGTGTAATTAATTTCAATATTTAACATTTATATGTACGATTGAATGCCATATCTTAATATTTGAAGAACATCACATTATTCTAACCTATCAATGTTAGTTTTGATTGTATTAACTCAAATTAAGATAAAACAATGTAATAATTTTATAAGTACAAAATTGAATATGCATGTTTTGATAGTGAAAAATAACATTCTTCTTCTTTATGTAACATATATGTAAGCTTTATATAAAAATAGAATCATTTTTGTTTCAAAATTGTCTTTTTACAAGAAATCCTTTCATGCACTTAAAAAATGAAAATAAATTTATCAAAAAAACTAAATACATTATCAATGTAAAAATATGGAATATAAAATCAATAAAAGTTTTCTCTTGTATTTCAATAGTACAAAATCATGAAAAACTACCACAGTTCTCCAAATACTTCTTCAATATAATTATACATCTTACAAGGACCTTGAGAACAAAAGGGCAATTTTTGCATTATATCTTGAATCTCCCCCATTATTTCCATTTGATAGAAACCTAATAAACTGAAGTGTAATTTCAATAGGTTGAACTCCCTATTCATTTGGAAAACACTATTCAATTTGAATTACTTAATATATTTTTAATGGGGTTTGTGCAACACAACCAAGATCAATTAATTACTTATTTAAAATTATTTAATTTATTATTTTTCATTTAAAAGACAAAATTCAAATTTAAGATGAATGTTTTATAAGATTGTGAAATACATATTCTTTCAAAAACACCATGCTGAAAAAAAACTTAACAGTTATACAATATATATATATAAATAATCAAATCAAAGAAATAAAATAATTTTTTTTCTTTCCAAACTCGCACAAACACGTGCCTTTGAAAAGATAAGCCTTTGAAAATAAAAAAATAAAAATAAAAATTATAAATTTTACACTTGCTATATAAATCCTTCCAACATACACTTTTACACGTGCATGAGAATTAAAAGGATGTGATGTATACATTTGAAATGTTTTCCCAAATGGTTGAAGATGATGTGTATTTATGAAATGTAGTCATTGCACAATGCCATATGCTCAAAAAATAGTTTTTTCATGCTATGAGTACATTCAACAAATATCTAATGTCATGACTGCATCTTTTCTAGAACACTCAAATAATGAATAAAAAAAGAAATATTTCTAATATGGAATAAAAAATCATCAAATCATAATTAAGAGGGAATTTTTGTCATGGATATTGCAATTAAAACTACTCTCACATGTACATACATAAATTTTGGAAGAATACATAAAACACAAGAAATATTTCATATAAAATTTTAAATAGATATTGTTGAGGGTTTAGGATTTAGAGTTTATAGTTTAGGTTTTAATTTTTAATAATTTTTTTTTTATTAAAATAAATTTCAAAAATTTAAATCATATGTAATTGACATACATAAAGTCACATTTCATAATTTTCATGATCATTTTTTAAAATTAGAATTAAAAAAAAGTTCGAAATGAATATTGAGAATACATAAAATCATAATTTAAAATATATTTTTGTTACATGTTATACTTGTAAGTAGGATTGTAGAAATAAAATAAATCATAATATCAAAGATAAGGCATGTTAAGTATTTGAATAAAATGGCTAAAACACGTGATTTATTATTTTACAATTATTAAAAAGCACGGAGAAAGTCAATTTATGGAAAATAGCTTGGAAAGGTTTACACGTGTGATTAAAAGCTATAAAATTAGAAGCTATAACATTCAGCATGTGTCTCTTGACGTCTCGCACATTTGAAGCCTAAGAATAGATTAGGAGGACTTATCCAAACATACTTGACAATGAATTTCTAACAAATGTTTTAATTTATTTGCTGTTTTTTTGATAGAAATATATAAGTTAGGAAATGAGATATTTTGTAACAACAAATAATAAATAAATTAATTAAATATAAATTTATATTTTCTTCTCACATTTTTGTCGAAGAGTGAGTTAGAAATTGTATTATAAAGGGATTTAATATTTAATTTTATTGTCATATATTTAAAAATATAAAAAATTAAAATCACATAGAAAATTCATGCATTGCATTGATGAGAGGACGCACAAGCCAAATAAATAATGCAAATGGAAAAGTTCAATTTATCTGGTATATGTTGGAGCACTCATTAAAATACATCAATTAAAAAATAATAAGAAATGGTCCATGCAGACTGTACACAACATACAAATAAGATGATCATGGTTTAAAAATACAGGAAAACATGTATCATTATATTTTGTTCTTTACACAACCAAATTTTTTTAAATCAATCTCATAAAATACATTTATCAACGTAATATGTACATTTACCAAAAACATAGATGAATACATGGAACAAATTTTCCTTCTACTATATTAATATTAATTCTAAAAAGTGAAAGGATTTCATTGAGCTTGTAATTACAACAATTAAATGTGTATGCAATCGTGATCCAAACCAAAATGATAAACTTAAAAATCCTATTTATTTTACAATCAAAATGATTATTACAAAAAATTTAATTTTCCAAACATATGTCTATGTAAACATGAATTCAATGCAAAATTAAAAGTGTATAAAGATCTAATTCTATGTGTAATGATTTCAATATATGTAGATTATTTCTGATTTAAAAAAATACATGAAATGACGAATTATACTTTTGATGATGATGATGATGATGATAATGTAATAAAATAGATATAAGATTAAAAAATAAATCATTATTATTATATGTAGTATATTTTTTTAAAAAGATAGGCCAACACTTTGATCACTTTAAATATCCAAAAACATATATTCTAAAAATAAAATTGGAAAAAAATTATTATAAATTTAATAATAAAAATATATATTTAATATATATCTCGTCACAAATAATTTGAAAGTAGATATAAAATTCAAAAATGGTAGAAAACCCACTTACATTGACCAACATCTATAATGACTAGCCAATAACTGAAAAATGATAGCACAAAATAAAGGAAATTCACATCTATAATGACTAGCCAATATCTGTTATGTTTTTTCCATAATGTGAATGGGTCGTTTTGTGTTCATGTTTGAGATGCCAGATATGGTTTCCATTTCTTCGTACCAATATAGAGATTCACCTTTTTTTGTCGCAACTACAAATAAAATAAAGTAAACTTTATATTACAATTTAGCGAGTTACATTGTTTACACGACACTGGAATGAGCTGTATAATGATTGTTTTTTACCTCCTTATAGAAATAGGAAATACATTTAATAAACTGCTACATTGCACACAACCATATTAACTAGGCATTGTCATTTTGCAGATATTTATATCTAAAAATTAATATCCATAGTTTCTATGAAAAAGAAACAAATCGCATTACTTTTTTATTATAAACAAAAATAAAATACATGTAAAAGTATTTATGAACAAAAATAAAATACACACAAAACACATATATTAACACACAGTGCCATTGACTATAGTTTTGTGCAAGTACTCATAGCAAACGACACAACGGTCCATTAGGTTTTACGGTAAAATATGAAGTTTGATTTTTTTTTTTTCCTTCCACACATTTTATCTCGATTGGGCAATTGATTAATGTCTATTTTAATTAATCAATTAAAGAAACAAAAACAATAGATGTATATATAATATATCATATATCAGAGCATTTAAAAAAGAGGCATAATATTTTTCAAAAACAATGAAATAAATTTTTATTTTATTAAAATTAAACAAGAAATACAAAAATTATATTTTGTAAATATCAAGGGAAGAGTATTTATTTTGTGTTATTTTTTTATTTTTTCCATACAATTGGTGGTAATTTTTACTATTAAAGAGATAACTAGTAATTAAGGAGTGGGAATTCAATTATTTTATAGCTTCTACAGTCTGTACTAATTCGACACAAATTTCTCCAAATATTAAAAAATGATATTGATATCGACATACAAAAAGTTGGAAAAGAGAAAAATAATGTAAACATAGATATTATTTTCTTCAATTACTAATAACATATACTAGAATAATTAAACTAGAAGAAGATTAGAATCCAACACTTTAAAGTAATAAAAAAATTGATAAAAGCAACAAAAGAAAACTCTAGCAAATAATAAAAATTAACGAAAAAATAACAACAAGCATCTACCAAAAAATATATGTGCACAATTTAATTAGCAAGCTTATTCATTTTCTAACTATAAGTTGCATTACCATTTTAAAAAAACATAAAAACCTAATATTTAATTGAATTAAAAAAAGATCTACTTGTCACAACTTCGTTGGAGTAAAAAAAAAATGTCAATTTATAATAATAAAATATTTTCTAAATAAACAAAAATATACATTTTACAATTTAAAAAAAGAAGAAAACTTTATCAAAAAATATAATTAATCATTGTTTAAAAAAATTTTATAAAACAAACATTTCCAGTGCCACATATGAGAATAAGATTGGGTGGGTAATATCCTAATACATGACCAATCATTCATATATCCTAACCTTCAATGAGATAGTAAAAATAAATCTACAAAAGTCATATAATTTTGAAATATATATAGATGTTGGTAGAAAAATATTCTCTTACAAAAGAGTAATTGATAAAATCTGGCCTCAAATCCACATACACTAAAAATTAACATAAAGTTGAAAAAAAACATAATGTAAATACTTTACCAATACAAAACTCTAAAAAAAAATTGTGAGTAGTTTGAAAACCCAAAGGCTCAAAATCAAACATATAAAAGGAAATTACAATTATTTAAATTTTATTCAATAGATTATGTATACAACACATATCTTGTAGATAAAATATTCCAAAATCCATCCAAAAAGTCATAAAATTAGAAAACTTTGCGATATATGCATTCTTCAATAAGTAAAAAATAACATTTACAAATCTGAAATGAAGAGAAACAATTATGTAGATTTTAAAGTTATATAAACAAGATATTATTTCTTCCTAAATTTAAAGATCATCTCAAGGCATATCTATTGTCTATTCAATCTGAAACCCAATGGATATCTTTCAACACTAAAATATATATACGTATATATATATGTGTATAGATATAGGTAAAAAAAAAAAAGCACACATGTATGCATGCGTGCATGCACACACATACACTCTCACACACTACAAGGTACTCGAAATTTGAAACTAATTTTAAAATTGAAAATATATATATATATATATATATATATATATATATATATATAACCTTATTTTAAATTAGTGTATCCAAAAAAAGCATAAAACTTTGAATATTTAGATTGTATGATGTATATCAATAAGATTTCAAATCAAATTGAATGTTAGCTATAAATTATTACAAATGTTAAATTTATAAATGATAAAATGGATAATGGATAAGATGCACTTATATAGATATAATTTTTTTTTGTTGATTATATTATGTTGTTGTTGTTAAATACATTATATGATGTCTTTGAATAGACTCATATCAAGAAAAAATGTGAAAATTGTGTAGAATGCCTTTATAATTTATTATATGCCTAAAAATTCTATTTTCATCTAGTGTGTGATAGACTTGTCTGAGATGACCAAGCTAACATATTTATTTGTAGGATGGTGAACATATCCGCATGAATGATTTTATATGTTTAATCACTTTCGGTATTGTGCAGATAATCCTATCTTCCTTATCTTTTGTTCAAACCTTATATTTTCCCCCTAAATGAAATAAATCTATAAAATAGGTTCATGCATTGAGTTGTACTGACATTAGTTAGTTATCGGTGACTAATTGAGTGTTTCTTACATTATCAATACTCCAAAAAGAGTTCAAGTTGCATGTAATTTTCTTAATAATGTGAGCGTATAATAAATCATGTAGATGTAAGTGTAAGTGTTATTTAAAATTTGTGGATAAGAAATAATCTATAAGTTATGTGCAATATGTATGTCCTTTTATGATCAAGAATGCTTGTCCTTAAAATCTATAGGGGATTTATTTATACAAGGTTCTCAATTTTGAATTGGGAATCTATTGACATGAAAAATTTGATTAAATAATATCCAAACATGTAGAAAAAGGTGTTCCATAGTTAATGTGACCTAAAACTAATACAAAAGATACGTTCGAATGTTTCTAAAAAAAAGTAGAAGTTTCTATCAAACAAATCCATCCATATATTATGGTTTCATCAAATGAATTTTTTATTCCTCAATTTAATTTGTTGGAAAATAATCAAGAAATTTGGTATTCAATGAAAAAAAAAAAAAAAAAACATGAATAAATTTAGGGATTAAATGATGACATTAGATATAAACTTATATTACTTTCATTTCCATTATTTTATTTACACATATATTTGAAGGAAGACAAAGTTTTTTGTCTTGTTTATGAAGTTATTAAAGATATATATTTGAGACAAGTAAAATCTAATATATTTTAGCTTTAAAATTTGCGAATATATATATAAATATATATATAAAAGTTCTCAAATACATTTATTTGAAGTGAAAAAAAAAAATTCTATTGATTTTTATAGTAGAAATTATAAACATACAAAATGAAGTAAACCTTAAATTTTAATTAAATATTAATAGATTTAAAAATTTATACCATATTCAAAATTAACAATTAAAATGTTAAATAATTTAATGTATTAACACCAGACAATGCAATGGATAGGATCTCCGATATGATGCATTCAAATTCAATGAATTTTATTAAGAATGAAAGTTGAAGAATAGAGCAATTTAGTGATTGGTTGATGCATCACTCCACTTTTCAAGATATATGTACGTAAACACAATATTTGGATTGCTTCCAATTTTATTTAATAAAATAATGGCAGTTTGTTAAATAATTATAAGGCTTATAAAATCCTCACGAAATATCGTATGACTTTCACATCAAAAGCAAGGTTTGTATATCAAAATCGAGGTTTTCATATATACAAAACAACACAGTAGGAAAGGCGAATCATTTTAAAACTGACTTTGGGATGAGTAATCTCTTGAGGGCTCATTGGTCGGTATATATATATATTCAAAAGAGAAGAATTTCACATTTTCTTTAGGTGAGAAAACTACTTGGACTTTATTTCACTCCTTGGAGTATTGTATATGTGGGCAATATTCAAAAATCAAATAGGTGATTGAGATCATCTCAACTCATTAAACTGCCCTCTTTTTATTACATATTTTCAACCTATCAAAGTGCCTTAAAGATTTCAAAGACAAGAAAAGACAAAAAACCATTTTTTGGCCAAACCTTAAGTGTGATATATCATATTTATCATCATCCATAGTTTTAATAGGTGTAGTGATCAATTTGGAAGTTGTTCTACCCAAAAATTTCATAGTTAATATTTTCCCCAAAATTTTCATATTTAATGTTTTCCCATAATTTTTGGTATCAATAAAAAATTAAGTCAAGTCAAGTTGAAAAATGATGAATATTTGGGAAAATTCACAAGAGCATGTCATCAAGCCTAGCGTGTCTATCAATTTAGACCTGCCTAACATTTTGGATGCATTAAATGTAGGTGTGTATCTCAGGGTGTATGTAGGTCTTTATGTTTGTGGTGATCACTAGGTTATGAACTTGATTCCTTGTTAGGGTCATCAAATATAACTTTTTGGTCATCAATTAAGTCTTGGATTTTATGCTCTAAGGTAAAACATATATTTGTAGAATGTCTTAGTCCCTGACGATATTCACAATAAGCATTCATATCATATCCTTTGGATAGAGATCTATTTATATCAACCTCTATAGGATGAGGGAGAGATATAAATTGACACTCTATTAACCATGGGAGTAATGAGGTGTCATACTCATATAAGCATGTGAATTATCTATTTGGTGCAAAAGATAGGACAAGTCAATTAGGCTACAATGAAACTATGTTAACTATGGTGGTTGTTTCATTTTTAGGCTCTAAAGATTTTACCTTATAACTTGGTTTTATTGTAAATTTGGTACTAGATGTAGATGTAGCTAGTGTGTTTGTTACATACTTGATCTTATTCAATTATATAAGCTTCGTTTAACGGTCTCATAAAACAATGCATAAGTAATCAAGAGACTTGAACTTATTGAAAACAATGTCCTCATGTAAAAGAGAAAGCAAATTTTACTTGAATATGTATTGTAACTCCTTATTTTCCATAGGATTGGTAATTTTAGTTAGCATTGTCTTGTACCTTAAGACATATTCATTGATAGGATAATTTTTTCCTTGTTTGATATTGGCAATTTGAGAATATGAAATGTTTTATAAAATATTAATGAAAAACTGTAGTCAAAAGTGATTTGCAAGAGATTTGAATACTTTCAAAGATTGGAGAGGTAAGTTATAGAACCACCTTAAAGCACAATCCTTGAGGCTTCTTGGAAATAATTTAGTCAAATGTTTATAATTTGAGGTATAGTCAAGGCACACCACATAATAGGTTTGAAGATACTATTTAGGATCACCCTTGCTATCATAAAATGTGAACTTAGGTGTAATAAAAATTGTCGGTAAAAATATATCTCAAATGCAAGAGGGTTATGCATCACATCTTATGATTCCATAGTGTGTGGAAAATTTAAAGCATTTTGTTCAATGTTTATAACCTTGTCCTCCAATGTCTTTATAGATTGAAGGAGTATCTGAACTATGGAACCATTGAGATTTAGATTATCAAGTTTAGTCATCAAAGGGGATGAAAATATTATTTGAGTAGTAATCGGCATTGAGACCAGTATTTGAGTTGAAATGATTAGTAATTCCTTGGTAGATGTAACAATATTAATTTTTGGAAACAAATGTTGGAAGACATAATATATGCCTCCACCATATGTAGGTAGATTGATATGCATGGATTTTTTTTTTTAGAACCTTCTAAGGATTCACCATCACTAGATGAAGTCTAAGTTTTATCATGTTTACTTATTTTATCTCTTGTAACATACAAAAATGCATATATTAAAATTTTCCTATTATTAAGATGAGCAATCAATGCTTCTTCATTATGTAGTTGTAATCAAGTTTTCTCACTATCATTTTCCATTGCTTCATAAAATAAAAAATTAAATTTGAAACAAAGTAAAATAATTAAAAAAATCATAAAACCCTACTTTACCTAGGTTTTGATGCTAAAATATCGGGTTCACCAAATATTTAACCCTAAATTAGAGAAGGACTCTCCTTTTTGCATGGCATAAATAAAATTAAGAATATAGAAATGATAATGCACAAGGATGATGATTAGACCTATATTAGATATATAGTAGGTCAATTGAGTGCCAAACTCAATTTTAAACATACACTGAATTTCTTAATTAAGATAGGCTAAAAATAGTATGTACAAACATGCTAAGTATATAAATAATAAAGAAGTAATGCACTTAGATTATTTTGATGTTAATGCAGTTATGGATTTGGAGCAAGTAGAAAATAAACTAGAAGATAGTTTTGGAATAATTTTTAGATTCTAAATTTGACACTTTTAGAGATGAAAATAGTAATATAATCCTGGGATGGTTACATTGATGTTATTATCTAACCTCGACACAAGTGTCCTATATAGAATACTTGATGAAAAAATATATGACACCATGAATGCTTCTAGATTTGACTTTGCCTTTGATATGGTGCATTCATATCGAGATCATGGACTATCAATCGTGAATTTTCAAAACCCTAGTTATTCAACTTCATGGAAACCTTTGGGAAAAATGAGTTAGTGGGTACGTAGTGTCGAGCTTAACTCAAAGACACTTCTATCAATGATTATTACTTGCATAGCTAATACTCTAAAGAGGGCCTCACATTGATGTAGTTCTCCCTTACGTGTTAGCTTGTGAGTGAATTGGGCAATATATGCAAAGCAAGTACAATAGTAAAAAATAAGTACAATAATGACCTAGCTTGTAACTTAGAAAATCAAGATCTTAGGATGTTCCTCAATACTTCATACATATCTATGTGGAGTTTCTATGACTGATATAAAAATAAGAATAAATAGGGAAGGTTTGCTCAATTGAATGCTCTTTGGTATGAATGCTAGTTTTTTTTGGTGAGAAATGAATGAGGGTTAATCTTGTATTTATATCAATCTCTTTGAAAAAGTAATTCACATTAAAAAAACTCAGGTTGACCATTAGAATACACTATACACTTGCATTAGATTATGATATTAGCATCAAAACAAGTGTTTATGCTAGATGCTAATATGTAGAGAATAGGAAAGCAGGTAAAAAATCATAACTTGAAACAGTAGAATATAAGTAGGTTTTAAGTATTCTAGACAAGATAAAAGTTCTTGGTCATTAACATAAGACTGATTGAACTAAGAAATAGATCAAGGAGCACAAGATAAAATGGATACGACACTTCAAAAAATAGGAAATATCCATCATTCAGAAAAATAATTAAAGTCTTAGTTTTCCAAATATACAATACTAAGATACTATATAATCTATAAAATAATGTCCACACATATACTGTCTAAAAGATAAACCTTTAAACAATAAAATTTGGATGACTTTAAGGCACTATACACTTGCATTAGATTATGATATTAGCATCAAAACAAGTGTTTATGCTAGATGCTAATATGTAGAGAATAGGAAAGTAGGTAAAAAATCATAACTTGAAACAGTAGAATATAAGTAGGTTTTAAGTATTCTAGACAAGATAAAAGTTCTTGGTCATTAACATAAGACTGATTAAACTAAGAAATAGATCAAGGAGCACAAGATAAAATGGATACGAAACTTCAAAAAATAGGAAATATCCATCATTCAGAAAAATAATTAAAGTCTTAGTTTTCCAAATATACAATACTAAGATACTATATAATCTATAAAATAATGTCCACACATATACTGTCTAAAAGATAAACCTTTAAACAATAAAAATAAAATAACTTAAATTATAAATTTTAGACTTGTTATATAAACCCTTACAACACATATTTACACGTGTACGAGAATTACAAGGATGTGGTGTATACATATAAAGTGTTTTCCCAAATGGTTGAAGATGATGTATCTTTATAAAATGTAGACATTGCACAATGGTACATGCAGGGTCATGCTTAAAAAATAGTTTTTTCATGCAATGAATACATACAACAAATATCTAATGTGATGATTGCATCTTTTCTAGGACACTCGAATAATGAAGTAAAAATGAAATCTTTCTACTATGGAAAGGAAAATCATCAAACCACAATTGAGAGGGAATTCTAGTCATGGATATTTTGATTACAGCTACTCACGTAATTACAGACACAAATTTTGGAAGAATACAGAAGGCACGAGAAATATTCTACACAAAATCTTAGATAGATATTATTCAAGCATTAAGATTTAAGTTTTATAGTTTAAATGTTAAATGTTTTCGATTATTATTATTATTTATTTTTTCTGGGTTGAAATAGGTTTCGAAACTTTAAAACATATACAATTGGCATACACGAAGTCATACTTCATAACCTTCATGACTGTTTTTTCAAATTATAACTCCCGTAAAAAAGAGAAAGGTTTACAATGAATATTTAAAATGCATAAAACTATAATTTAAAATGTATTTTTGATACATGTTCTTGTAATTAGGTTTGTATAGCTAAAAGAATTCGTAAAATCAAAGATAAGGCATGTTAACTATTTGGAAAAAAAAAACTAAAAGACATGGTTTAATAGTTTAAAATTACTGGAAAACATGGACAAAGTCAATTTATGGAAAATAACATGGAATGGTTTACGTGTGATTGAATGATATAAAACTGGAATCTATAAAATTTAGCATGTGTTTCTTGACATCTTGCATAATTGAAGCCCTAGAACAGAGCATTAATACCTTTCATAATATACTTAACAATGAATTTCTAAAAGATGTTTTGATTCTTTTCTAGTCACTTTGATAAAAATATAAAGGCACATAGAAGACCAAATCATTGTATTGATGAGTGGAGGCATAAGGCAAATGGAAAAGTGAAATTGATCTGGTGTATGTTAGAGCCTTGATTAGAATACGGCAATTCAAAAAATGACAGGAAATGGTCAATGCAGATCACATAAAGCATAATAAGATGATCATGTTGAAAAACATGTATCAATATCTTTATTCCATTTTACAATTGAAAAAGACATTTAAATCAATCTCATAAAATACATTTATCAATACAATATGTATTTTTACCAACAAATAGATGGATATATGTAACAAATTTTCCTTCTACTATATTAATATTAATTCAATAAATTAAAAGAATGTCATTAAATTTATAATTGTGATAATTAAATGTGTATGCAATCGTGATCCAAATGCGAATGACAAATCCAAAAATCTTATTTCTTTCGCAATCAAAATGATTGCTACAAAATGTCATATTTTGTAAAAATATGTCTATGTAAACATAAATGACTTCAATGTATATGGATTCTCTCTTAATAAAAAATACATGAAATGGTGTGCTATGCCATTTCAAAATTTTATTTTTGTTTGTTTTTTAAATGTATATAAAAATCTAATAAAATAGGTAAAATTTTCAAAAATAAATCACTATCATTATATGTGGTATATATTTTTAATAAGATAGGCTAACATGTTTAAGAACATAAACTCTAAAAAAAATATTATTATTATAAATTTACCCATTATATATATAATAAATAATTTGAAAATAGATATAAAATCCCAAAATTATAGAAAACTTAGCTTACATTGAAAAAGATTTTTAATGGCTAACCAATAACTGCAAAATGACAACATAATTTTTTTGTATTTTTAATATAAAAATACAAAAAAATATATATACAAGATCTAGTGAAACATTCATTGTAAACTCGATGCAATTCATAGGTCTTACAAAAATGGACGTTATTTCCATAGTATGAATACTATGGGCCCTTTTGTGTTCATGTTTAACATGATTAGATATAGTTTGCCATTTCTCCCCATGAATATAATTTTTCCTTAGTGTGAACGGATCATTTTGTGTTCATGTTTGACATTCGAGATATGGTTTGCCATTTCTTCGTAACAATATAGGAATTTATGTTTTTGGTCACACCTACCAAATAAAACAGAAGAAATTTTGTATTACAATTTAGTGAGTTACATTGTCTACACGACACTGGAATGAGATGTATAATGATTGATGTACCACCTTACAAAAATAGATTAAATAAACTCGTACATTGTAAATCACATATATCAGCCCACATTGCCATTGACTATAGTCTTGTGCAAGGTCTCATAGCAAAGGACACAACGGTCCATTAGGTTTTAAGGTAACGTATGAAGTTGAATTTTTTGATTTTTAATTTTTTAACATGCTATATTTCTATTGGGTAACTGATTAATGTCTATTTTAAAGCCTCTTGGGTGAATATTTTGTCACTAGCTAACTGATGGGTAAAATAGGTTGTTTCAACCACAGCATAAGGAGATTGATAAGCCAAATGTGCAGGTCTACCACATCAAAAGGGGACAAATCTCTCCTCTCATCAAGGGGAGGTTCCCTATAAGTATGATATATTAGTATACTATAAATAACCTAAAAATAACACTCAGGGGTAGGACAACACCATCCATCTCTCTTTTTTCAGAGATGATGTTCACAAATCAAAGGAGAAATCCTAGTGAAATGATAGAAGGCACTTCTCTTCTTTCATAAGGGCTATTCAACAAACAATAGGAATATTTTTGATAGTGACTGTAAAAGGACGTAGTAACACAACTAAATGAGGTGTAGCGCAAAGTCTCCACCTCAACTACCAAAGAGTGAAATATACAAAAGACAATGGGGGCACAAAGTTGTCCCAAGATCTTTTAAACAAAAAAAAACACACTAAAGACCATTGTGGCAGCACAAAGTCTCTCCACAGTCGACTTCAGGACACCTTCCTGATTACTTCCACTAGTTTTGCTTGTTAAATTAAATGGAAAAGAATGCTTCTAGGAAACAGACATAAGAACAATTTCTTAAATAACACAAGCTAGGCCAACACAAAGTCTGAAAGGTCATTTGTTTTCTCATTCAAATAAAGAAATATGATTAACAATCTGAGTTCAAAGTCTTAGGAGATGCCTTTCAATTTGGGCAGAGTTTTGCTTTTATAGCAGAGAGATCTCTTTCACATAAAATAAGAGATTACAATATATAGCGCTCCAAGAAAGACTTGGGAACTTTGTTTCATGGAATGGCCCATGCTGCATTCAATGCCTTGAATGCATTTTCAGTTCTGTGAAGGGGCCATGCTAGAATAGGGCATTGGCCTTAACTTTGGTGTATGAAATCATCTCGAATGTCTTCTCCTTAGCATAGGTCATCTGGTCTATTTTTGGATATGTACACGGATTTCCACTCACTTTTATTCAAAGGGAGAAAAATAGGCTACGCCTTTGAATGTTTGCATGCTCAGATGTCTACTTGGTGGACTGTTCCACCTACTGGAATAACTCCCATGCAGATATTTCAGTATCTCTTTAGCTTTCCCTCTTTCTTGTTGCAATTTGAGCTCTCAAGCTATCTTCTTACTTTTAGCAGGCTCTTTTGGCTTCCTCTTCAGCTATTTACTGAGTATGTTCTTCAAGTTTTGTGCCATATTTGAAAATAAATGGGCATTTCATTACCCTAAATTTGATGTCCATGAGGACGTCATCGGTCACTTGGTCACTTGAACCACGTTGAACCTTGAACCTTTGAACCATGAGAGTTCATCGGCTCAATGGTTCAACAGTTTGAGTGGTCTTATTGGCTCCTTGGTTCAATTGGCTCCTTGGTTCAATCGACTAAACCATCTCTTCAAACTTGTCTCGGTAATCTTCCACTTCCTTCCTTCGCTCGAAGCTTCCTTTAAAACTTTGAAATTCCTTGAACCTTTGAACCTTTGAACTTTGAACCATTTTGGTTCAAAGTTCAACGGTTCATTCTCTTTCTCAAAATCCTTTGTTCCTTCAAAGTTTCTGGATCCTTTTCTTTTTTGTTGAACTCATTGAACCTTTGAACTTTGAACCTTTCAAGGTTCAAGGTTCAACGGTTCAACCTTTCTTTCTTAGCTCTTCGAATCCTTTGTTCTTCTAAGTCTCTCAAACTTTATTGAACTCGTTGAACCTTTGAACTTTGAACTCTTGTGGTTCAAGGTTCAATAGTTCAATGGTTCAATTTTTCTTCTTTGAAGTCTTCTTTTCGTTAAGTCCTTTGAAACTTTTGAGCTTTCTAAAGTGGTTGAACTTTGAACTTGCTGGAGCACTTAACTCTTTAAGTCTGCCAATGTCGTTGAACCTTTGAACCCGTTGAACCTTTGAACCTTTGGAGGTGGGGTTCAATGGTTCATTCCATTTGTTTGAAGCCTATCGATGGACCTTTTGGTTGAACCTCGACGTTGAACCAACCTTGAAATTACCTAAGTGTTTGGAACTTATTCCTTTGTGAGAGCTCACCTGTTGAAGTTGTTGAACCCATTGAACCTGTGAGTCCCTTGACTAAAAATGCTTGAATAATTGAGGAACTTGAGTGCTTAGAACATTTTTTGAGAAGGAAAGAGAGAATTTTGGCCCATAGGACCAAAATAGCTGATATGATGTCCCCAAAAACAAGTGACAAATTTTGGGAACAACAGCTGGCTCCAATTGGGGAACTTACATCAATTGTAAAAAAAATTGAAGGGAGTAGAAACCAAAATCTTAGTGCCGTCAAGTATGTCATTGGGCTATGGAATCATGCTACCCAAAAAGAAAGTTGCCAAAAACAAATAAAAATGAACAACACAAAATAAGCTAAAGACTAAACAAATATACAAATGTACAACTGGACTTATCTGATACTTCAAGAATTAAAGTGCTTCAAATGCTACCCACTTTGAGGTAGAGAAAAGGATGTGACGTCTTGATACTGCAACAAGAAATTGTTTTCACCATTGAACTGATGAATAGAAAATGGGCCTCTCCATAAGGAATCAAATTTCCCATGCATTCCCTTTGGTTCTCTTCTCTTGTCCCATAACAGAACTTCATCACCAATCTAAAAGTCATGGTTTTTTGCTTTCTAGTTAAAGAGATTCTTCACCAAACTTTGATGCATAGCAATTCAGTCTAGCACCATAGTTCATTGCTCATCTAGCTCAGTCAAGCACATGATCCTCTTGTCGATGGAGCTTTCATATGTATGATCTTTGACCGCCTTTGCCAATTTTAGTGTTGGGAATTCCAGGGTGATTGGTATCTCTACGTTGGGACCATACAAAAGTTGGAATAGTGACATACCTATCACCCTCTTGGGTGTAATTATGTCTACCCATAAATTATCAACCAATGTTTTATGCTAGGTTCATTGGTTGTCATCTACTAGCTTCCTAATGATGGTCACCAGGTTCTTGTTGCTCGATTCTGCTTGGCCATTCTCTTGTGGAAAATAAATAGAGGAGTGAGAGAGGGTAATACCATAATAAAAATAGAACTAAGTAATCTCATGAGAAGAGAAATTGGCAGCATTATCTGTCACAATCTTGGTTGGGACCCCAAACTTGGAAATGATATTTTCCTTGAAAAAATTGCATACTACTTCTGAAGTAGCATGCTTGGATAGAATAGCTTCCACCCATTTGGTGAAGTAATCTATGGCTATGAGGACATAATCATGTCCAATACTTGAAGATGGATTTATAGCATCAATGAAATTGATTCCCCATTACTAAAATGGCTCTTCTATTATCACTGGCTTAAGAGGCAAAGTAGCTAACTTGGGTCTTCCAATAAACTGTTGGCACAACTCACATCTTCGTACCCATTTGTATGCATCTTGAAATAGAGTAAGCTATTAATACCTAGCTTGTAGAATCTTATGGACTATTACAGGTGCAGAAAAATGTCCTCCATAGGCCAAATTATGAAAGGACTCTAGAATTTGGTTCTGTTACTCTTTATCCACACAGTGAAGGAACACTCCATCGAGGTTCCTCTTATATAGGCCGTTGTCCTATAGGATAAAATTGGCAACTTTTAACTTGACAGACCTCTTTTATTTACGATACAAGTGAGTGGGACATTCACCATAAGTAAGAAAATGAACAATACTTGAATACCACTCATTCGTGGTGGAGACAAAGAGGATTGTTAGTGTGTCTTCAATTTCTACTTCTTCATGCCCTATTTCTTTTAGTCTATTATCAGCAATCAATTGACAAAGACACCTTCCCCGTACAAGTTTTGTTGGTTTGATAACAAGATCAAACTCCTAGATTTTATCAATCCAATTGCCCCTTTTAGTTCTAAACTCTTGTTGAGTTAATATGGATTTGACTGTGGTATTAGGAACTAAGGAAATACTATGTGAATTTAGGATGTAAAAATGGAAGTGCTTTACTACCTTTACCATTGCATAAGCATGCTTCTCCAGATTTAAATATTTTAGTTCATGAGCTTTGAGAGGCTAGCTCATGAAGGATATGGGAGATTCCACACATTTGTTCTATTGAACTAGAATTGATGAAAGTGTGTGCTTGAAAGCATAGATGTACATTGTGAAATCTTTAGTATAATCTGGACAAACCAGAATTAGGGCATAGGCGATAGCTATCTTGATGTCTCAAAATATTAATTTACCTTCTTCAGTCCAGCTAAAAGTGGCCTTTCCCTTCATCATGTCCATAATGTGATGAGTGTTCTCTATGAACTCAGGGATGAAACTTCATAGAAAATTCACCTTTTCGAAGAAAGAGTGAACTATAGTCTTACTAGTGGGAAAAGTAAGCTCTTAGATGGATTTGACTCTTTCTAAGTCAATCTTTATGCCTTCTCAAGATACAATGTGTTTGAGAAGTTTCCCTTCTGTTACCCCAAAAATAGACTTCTTGGGATTTAGAAAAATGCCATTCTGGTGACATCATTACAACACTTGTTGCAAATGATGTAGGTGATTAGGATGATGCTTAAAAAAGACTATTAAATCATCAAGGTACACCACAATGAATTTACCCATTTCATTTTTGAAAGCAAGGTCCATTGCTATCTAAAAAGTGGTGCCAGTATTTATCAGGACAAATGGCATTCTTTGATATGCAAATGTGCTCCAAGGTGTGGTGAAGGTAGTCTTATGTTGGTCTGCTTCACCAACTTCCACTTGATTGTACCTTAAAAAATTGTCCAGCATTGATAACATCTCTGAACTAGTCACTATCTAAAGGACTTGATCCATGATGGACAGAAGGTAATTATCCTTTAAGGAGGATTGATTCAAATTCATAAAATCCACGCAGAGGCAAATTTTGCTATTCTTTTTTCTCATAGGAACTATGTTTGCAATCCATGTGGAATGATGGATTGAGAAAATTATTCTGCCATTTAGAATTTTATGTATTTCAGATAGAATAGTACCTGATATCTTTGTATTATACTACTAGAATTTTTGATTGTAAGGCACTGAATCACTCTTGAGAGGAATTTCATGGTGTCATAAGAGTATGCCAAAACATCCATGTAATGGCAAAGTAGGATAGTAAATTTGAGCTTCTCCTCGAGAGTGTAGCACTTCCCAATGTTCACCATCTTGGGATTTTCCTTAGTACCCAAATTTATTTGATCAAACTCTTGGGAGGAGCTTGAATCCATTTGTTACTGTTTGATGAACCTATTGTACTTGTAAAATAGTTTCTCAAGGGAAACCAATCCTTTGAAAATTTTATTCCCTTTTGCTGTAGGAATTCTTTACCTACGTCTGAACTTATTTTAGGGGCTGATTCAAGTTTCTGAGGCTCACTACCTTCGAAGTGGAGCTGTTCAAAGCTATTTTTTTGTTCCAAAAAGGTGATGATTTGGTTGTCACCATTGAACACTTGCCAATGATTGGCATTGTCAGGCAAACTTGGTCAAAATACTAGTTTGATAGTGCACCTATCTCCCTTAAAATCTTGGTAAGGAACCAAGAGAGTCATCAAAACAACTAATGCATCAGCTCTGTCATTAAACTCCCTAGGTACTACAGAGATACTGAAAGCATCAAAGATTTCAATTTTATCCCAAACTAGATTGCGGTAATGATGAAATATTCCATTCTTGGTTTGATATAGGTTCCTCACCTGACAAACCACTGGCTCAGTATCTCCTTTGGCATGAAGGAGTTTGACACCCTTGTCTTGAGTGGCCTTTAATTCAAACAATAGTGATTTATATGCAGTAGTATTGTTGGTGTTGTTGAACTGCAACTTGTATGAAGAAGAAAAAATATATCCTTGAAGAGATATCAACACAATTCTAGCTCCAGAACTAGTAGAGGAATAACTGCCATCGAATTCCAAAATCTAGACATCATCAAAAACTAATTTTTATTTAGATTTTTATTCATTTGGAGGGGAGGATTACTCTAGGCTTACACTGTGCTCTATTAAGTCTTTTGTTGTTTTGTGTGAACCAATTTTTAAGCTGTCACATTCAAAAATTTCATCAGATGCCACATGAACCTCCTCCGTGGATAAGAAGTAATTATCCACCCCTGAAGACTCAAACAAAATTTGGGCTTCAGGTGATGATGTTTGAGTGACAATATATTTTACCTCCTTCTCAAGGAGTAATCTCTACATGACACCTTTAACTGGGATCCTTGCTTCAGACAGGTCCATACTTAACTCACCACCAACATCCTTGCAAAAAAATTTCCTAGGAAGAATGCCATATGAGGCTAGGACGTCAGCCACCAGGACTGTCATCTTGATTATTTTATTTGGGAATGCCACAAATTCAAATTATGCATCCTTGATTTGTCTCAACAGTGGCACTTGTTTATTCTCCATGGAGAAACATCTCTAAAAGGTCTTGGTTAGTGCGAGTCTAAGAAATTCTGCCACTTTGGCAGGCATGATATTGTCAGACGCACCTGAGTCTATGATACAATTGTTCAGCTAGTGTCTATTTATCAACAAGGAGACATAAAATGGTTCTATCTTCCTAAGAGCAGTAGGAGGAGTAATGACAAGGATATTCCAAGTGGATGTGGGAGTCACCTTTGGAATAACTCGTCTTGCAGGGATAGTTTTATTCTTTACACATTGAACCAACTTATCCAACTGCTCAGGCTTGGATTGCAGGAATCCAAGTTCAGACATTTGAATTTTGGTTTTCTTGACATGGTCAATTATATCAAACATCTAAAATAAATTAGGAACATGGAAATGAAATTCAACCTTTTGGTTTTTAGGGGGGGTACTGATCTATGAAATTAAAGTTGGAGGTGAAGGTGTACTTGAGGTACTTTTTTAGCAATCACCAGGTCCTTTGATTAAAAAGGTAGAGTGGTTCCCCGCTTAGAAATTGAAATTACTAGTTGAGATCGTTCCTCTATTTTTTCCTTATCAGCTTGCTGGGCTGACTAGTTCTTGGACCGAGTGAATACAGCATATGATCCATCAAATGCTTCACCTTTACTTTTGGGTTCATCCTGGTAGTTCAAGAAATCAATGTTGGATTCATCAATTGATTCTTCTTGGTTTTATGTAAAGAGATCAACGTCATCTTCTGGGTTCAACTCACGCTGGAAGGAGAAATTAGATTCTATTTCAAGATATCCAACTATTGAGTTGGCTGGTGCTGCTTCAATGGAAAGTTTCCCTTGTAGGAGAGTAAGATGATTTGTCTACCCTTGACTTCTGGTAGCATTGCCTTGGTATGACTGATTGGGAAATTTACTCATTGATATATCTCTGTATGCAGGATCAGACATCCCTTGCACCATTTGTTTTCTAAGAGTTAGTAACTCATTTGCCAACTTTTGCACCATAGGATCAGTGGTGCCTATAGATGAATATTCAAAATATGAATGAGATTTGCCTTTGTTAGGATCTCTCCTTATCTTTCCTACCAAGATAAGATCATCTTCCACCTTAGTGGCCAAATCCTAAGCTATAACAAGGTCTATGTGGTTAGCCCTTCTCAACAAGAAACTCACTTCTAGAAGCTGAGAATTGATGAAAAAACATTTAAGGTTCTTAGCTATTGACTAAGCAATTATAGGAATCCTATTTCTTAGCTTGTCGAACTTGGCTATGAATTCCCTCATGGGTTCATGAAGCTCCTTCTTCATTTGTGTGAGCTGAGCTAGCAGGGCATGCACATTTTTTGTAGGCTTGAACCTTACTTCAAACTTGGCTTTGAGAGCATTCCAGTTAGTCACCATTTGTGCTTGCATATGATAAAAATAGTTTGCAGTAGCACCTTGCAATGTTTTCACAAACACCTTGACTACAATGTCCTCATACTTCACACCTATCATGCCACAAGCTATGCTGAAGGCTACAATATGTTCATCAAGATGAACTCTTGCATCACCAAATAATTTGGGGAAATTCTTCCTGGAATTGTGAGGCAGTTCATGTAGAGGTGGAGTTAGGTTGAGTGGACAAAAAGAGTTACCCCAGGGGCCTTGAGCTGCCATGATTTAACCACTGAAGGGAGGGATAACATATATTTGAGGGGTATGTATTTAAAAAGATTTGCTAACAATAGAAATGCATATTTTTCTTGGTAATGGAGACCTAACTTTGGTAGAAGAAAAAATCTTGGTTTGTTAAAGGTGGGATGGAGAAAGAAACATGTCAAAATCACTTTGCTGTACCAACTCAAATACAAGGTCAACAATCCCTTTATCTCTCTAGCTTCATGTATATCATGGATATACTAGAGTATAGGATAGGAACTACTTCAATTCAAAGCTTGAGGCTTCAAACTGCATAAAATGTCCCAAGTGGAGTCGCTAAAAACTGTTGGCATGGAGCTGGCAGAGTAGACAAAAGTAATGAAACATTTGATCCCTAGAATATCTGGTTTCATAGATTACAATATATAATGGAAATGGATAAGGCTATAATGATAATGGATAAGACATAGGTGATGCTTCAATCTGAATCTTGAGGCTTCAAATTGTGCAAAATTGTTGTGTTCCTAGCAGAGTCACCAAAAAATATTGGGTGAATATTTTGTCACCAGCTAACTGATGGAAAAAATAGGTTGTTTCAACCACAATATAAGGAGATTGATCAGCCAATTGTGCAGGTCTACCACATCAAAAGGGGAAAATTCTCTCCTCTCATCAAGGGGAGTTTCCCTATAACTATGATATATTAATATACTATAAATACGCTAAAAATAACACTCAGGGGTAGGACAACACCATCCATCTCTCTTTTTTTAGAGATGATGTTCAAAAATCAAAGGAGATATCTTAGTAAAATGACAGAAGACACTTCTCTTCTTTCAGAAGTGCTATTCAACAAACAATAGAAAACTTTTTAGTAGTGATTATAAAAGGATGCAGTAACACAATAGAATGAGGTGTAGCGCAAAGTCTCCACCTCAACTGCCAAAGAGTGAAATGTATGAAGGATAATGGGGGCACAAAGTCATCCCATGATTCTTTAAATAGAAATAGAAAAAAACACACTGAAGACCATCGTGGTAGCAAAAAGTCTCTCCACAATTAGCTTTAGGACACCTTCCTAATTACTTCCACTAGTTCTGCTTGTCAAATTAAATGGATAAGAATGCTTTTGAGAAATAGACATAAGAACAATTTCCTAAATAACACAAGCTACTCTGTCACTTATTTTCTCATTTAAGTAAAAAAATATGATTAACAATCTAAGCTCAAACTCTCAGGAAATGTCTTTCAATTTGGATAGAGTTTTGCTTTTATAACAGAGAGTTCTCTTTCACATAAAATAAGAGATTAAAATATATAGTTATCCAAGAAAGACTTGGGTGCTTTGTTTAATAGAATGACCTATGCTACATTCAATGCCTTGAATGAATTTTCAGTTCTATGAAGGGGCCATGCTAGAATAGGGCATCAGCCTTAACTTTGGTGTACAAAATCAACTCAAATGTCTTCTCCTTAGCATGGGTCATCTAGTCTATTTCTAGATATGTAGGTGCCTATCCACTCACTTTTATTCAAAGGGAGAAAAATAGGCTATGCCTTTAAATGTTTGCATGCTTAGATGTCTATTTGGTGGACTATTCCACCTACTGGAATAACTCCCTTATAGATATTTCAGTATCTCCTATATATTTCCCTCTTCTTGTTGTAATTTGAGCTCTCAAGCTATGTTCTTACCTTCATCAGGCTCTTTTAGCTTCCTCTTCAGCTGTTTTCTGAGTTTGTTCTTCAGGTTCTACACCATATTTGAAAATATATGAGCATTTCATTACCCTGAATTTGACATCCATGGGGACGTCATCGGTCACTTGGTCACTTGAACCACGTTGAACCTCAGACCTTTGAATCATGAGAGTGCATCAGTTCAATGGTTCAATAGTTCAGGTGGTCATATTGGCTCCTTGGTTCAATCGCCTGAACCATCTCTTCGAACTTGTCTCTAGAATCTTCTGCTTCCTTCGTTTGCTCGAAGCTTCCTTTTGAACTTTGAAATTCCTTAAACCTTTGAACCTTTGAACTTTTAACCATTTTGTTTCAAAGTTCAACAGTTCATTCTCTTTCTCAGAATCCTTTGGTCCTTCAAAGTTTCTAGATCCTTTTCTTTTCTGTTGAACTCATTGAACCTTTGAACTTTGAACCTTTCGAGGTTCAAGGTTTAATGGTTTAGCCTTTCTTTTTTAGCTCTTTGAATCCTTTATTCTTCTAAGTCTCTCAAGCTTTATTGAACTCGTTGAACCTTTGAAGTTTGAACTCTTTTTGTTCAAGGTTCAATAGTTCAACGATTAAATTTTTCTTCTTTGAAGTCTTGTTTTCGTTAAGTCCTTTGAAGCCATTAAACTTTTCAAAGTGGTTGAACATTGAACTTGCTGAAGCACTTAACTCTTTAAGTCTATCGATGTCATTGAACCTTTGAACCTTTGGAGGTAGGGTTCAATGGTTCATTCCATTTGTTTGAATCTTGTTTATGGACCTTTCAGTTGAACCTCGACGTTGAACCAACCTTGAAATTGCCTAAGTGTTTGAAACTTGTTCCTTTGTGAGAGCTCGCCTATTGAAGTTATTAAACTCATTGAACCTGTGAGTCCCTTGGCTGAAAATGCTTGAATAATTGAGGAACTTGAGCACTCAAAACATTTTTTAATAAGGAAAGAGAATTTTGGCCTGCAGGACCAAAATAGTTGATATGTTGTCCCCAAAAATAAGTGATGGATTTTGGGAACAACAAAGCCAAAAAAAATGATGGAATAGGAGCAACAGCATGGAAGATGTTTTGAACCATGGGAAAGATGGCTAAACCCTAGGGATCAAACATGGAGGTAACCAAAATTTTGGCCAGATTCATATCATGAAAGAAGATGAGGTTAGGAGGATCTGAGGAATTTTGTTTGAGTTGAGAAGAATCAATGAGTTTAGAAAGGGAGATGAAATTATTTTAACAAACCATTTCGATAGAGGGAAGACTAGAGGGAAAAGGATCGTAGATCTTATCGTAGGATGACCGAGATACGGCGTTAGAACCCAAGGGAGAAGCAACCTTTGGAAATTGGTGTAAATAAGGTACCATGTTTTCCTAAACTTGACAATAGGTGTTGTGTTATTTATTTGAGGAGTAGGTCTTTAACAATTAAAATAGAGGAACTCAAAGAGAAGGATTTCTTTATGAAATGGAGTGGATAATGGCCGGCCGTTGCTAGGGTGAGGAAATGGTGTGACTAAAACTAGGGACCTAATTCATCTCTGAAAACAATGCCCAATGGGTTCTTTCTCATTGATTGACCCTTTGGGAGATCTAAAAGATAGATTATGAATCAAGGACCATATATGATTAGAAAATAAGGTCTTTTTATGAAAGATTGGATTGGTAATTTTAACCCAGTTAAGGAGGAGATTCAGGAAATCCCTATCTAGTTAATACTTTACAATTTGCCTTTAGATTACTGGTCAGAGGAGACCCTTAAGGAAATCAGAGACAAATTGGGAACCTTTGTGGAAACATATGAACACATTGAGAATCATGATTATAGTATGTATGCTAGAATCTATGTGTTGCTAAAACCTACTCCCCCCTCCAAAAGTAAATCAAAATTTTATTGGAGATAGGGGTTTGGCAGCAAAAGGTGGAGATTGTTAAAGCAAGGAACTACTGTTAGGTATGCAAGAAGTTGAACCACAATGGGAAAGAATGTGAAATGCAAAAGTTAGATCAAGGGGAAGAAGGTCGAGGCTCAGAACTCGGGGAAGGATCATGAGAAAAACCTAATGAGGAAGTTTCACCAGAAAAGATAGATAGGTGAGGAGAGAACTCATCAATCTAAGAGGTAGGGTTTTATAATTCAATGGCTCAAAAAGAGGGTGAGGTGAACATAAGAGAGGTCAGACTCAAATGGGGGGATGAAGTAATGGAAGGAAGTCGGTAAGGGGATCAAAAAACTCCAAAGCTTTTGAGAGAGATAATGGCTTCACAAAACTTGGAGAAGGAGAATATATAGGTATTTATTTGTAGAGGTGATGAGATTTTGAGGAGGGAAGACTTTTGGAGTTCATTGGCTGGAAGGACTATGTTGTGTTCACAAGACAATGTTCAGAATAAAGAAAACACCCCCCTCAAGATGGTCAAATGAAGGATCTTCAGACTAGTCAGAAGCTAGAGAAGGTAGTGATTTTGGAGAAGATTAAAAGGTAATATTAGAGAGCAGATCCATTATCTAAAGTGCCTCACAAAGGCAAAAACTAGCTTATAGATAAAGGAAATCTAAAGGATGTAAATCAAGAAAAATGTTGTTGGAGCTGGCAAGAAATTCCAAAGGACAAATGAAGCTAAGATCAGGGAAGGGATTATCCCTTCCCCAATCACCATGAGGGCCTTAACCTATAATGTTAGGGGCTTAAATACCCCTAACAAGAGATGCTTGATCAAATGATAGGTTGATCAAGGAAAAGTAGATTTGCTACTTTTTTAGGAAACCAAACAGAAACATGATAATACTAAAATTTTATTGTTGAAATGGAGAGAATGGCAAGGAATTTTTTAGGAAACTGATGGTGCTTTGGGAGGATTAGAGATTCTATGGAATCTAGATAGAATCAAGGTCAAAAAATTGATGAATAATCATAACTGGAAACTTGTTAAAGCACACTCTAATGTAAGAAACTTTTTAGTTTTTATGATTAATGTGTATGGCCTAATTGAGATAGCTAAGAGAAATCAGTTTGGGATCAAATTGCTATAGTGTTGGAGCTATGAAAAGAGGAAAAAATGGTTTTAAGTGGGGATTTCAATGCTACTTTAGATGGATCAAATTAGAAAGGAGAGATTAAGGGACTCACCCAATGTTAGACAGATTTTAAGAATGTTGTGAGCAAAAATCATTTGATGGAAATTAGTCTAAAAAATGGAAAATTCACCTAGATCAATAGACAAACAAGTTTCATAAGTATAACATAAAAGTTTGATATATTCTTTATAATAGAAGAATGAGAAGAGACTCAATGCATTTTCAAATCCTCTATATTACCTCTAACTAGATTAGATCATTTCCAGTTTTATTGAATTTGGAAAAATATTATCCACTAGGAAGATGTCCTTTTAAGTTCAAAATTATGTGGTTACATGATGAAAAGATTAAGGATAGGTTGAAGGATTGGTGGGAAAATGCACCTAAGATGGGAGGATTTCACATGTATAACATGCACAAAAAACTATTGTTTATTAAAGGGAGGCTTAAGGATTGGAACCAGGGTCACTTTGGTAATATTTTTGAAGAAAAAAGTAATATAGAAAAAGAGATTTTAGAGTTGAATGATTTGGTGATTAGAGAGGGAATGGATGTGAATTGTTTCACTAAGGAGAAAGACATAAAGAGAAGCTATAAAGAGATCCTAACCAGAGAAGATATTTTTTGGAGACCAAAGTCTCGTGAGTGTTAGATTTGAGTAGGAAATAGAAACACAGGTTTTCCACATGTCCACCAAAGTCAAATGAAGTTAAAACAAAATTTAAAAATTATTAACTAAGGATGGTAGAACCATAAATACACCAAAAGAATTGGAGGAGGAGATGGTAGGCTTCTTCACAAATCTTTTCAAAAAAGAAGATAATCTAGCAAACCCAAATAGGCAAGAGTTTCTCAATGTCATTTCAAGGAAAATTCATGATAGAGAAAATAAATAGTTGTGTGACCCAATCTCAGCATAAGAGGTGTGAACAAAACTATTTCAAATGAGATCGGATAAGGTGCCGGGTCTAGATGGCTTTCCAACAAGTTTTTTTCAGTCCTTCTAGGACATTGTAAGCAGAGATTTAGTGAAGTTGGTGGAGGAGTCAAGGAAAAGATAGGTGATGTTGTGGGAATTTAATAAAACCTTTTTAACATTGATCCAAAAGAAAAAGAAGATTGAAAAGGTAGAAGAATTTAGAACCATTGCTCTCTACAATAGAGTTTATAAAATAATAACCAAGGTGATGGAAAATAGACTAAAAAAGGTCTTACTACTCATAATTTTGGAGGAGCAAAGTGGGTTTATCCCAAGAAGGGAAATAATGGAAGGTATTATCCTGGCACATGAAGCCATCGATACAGTTTGGTAGGATAAAGTGGAGAGGATGACCATTAAGTTGGACATCAGGAAAGCCTAGGATCAATTTGATAGAGAGTTCTTATTAGAAGTATTGGATAGATTTAGCTTTGATTAATTATTGATCAAATAGGTCAAAGGTTATATTTCAAGACCAAAATTCTCGATGCTAGTGAATGGGTCTTTGAAAGGTTTCTTTAAATCAATAAGAGGAATAAGGAAAGGAGATACATTATCCCCCTTCATATTCATTATAATGGTGGAAGCTCTAGGCATAAGTATTGAAGTAGAGAGGCCTAGAGGAAGATGGAAGGGAATCAAAATTTCCCCTCGCATAGAGGTAGTTACTCATACACAATTTGTAGATGACACAATGTTGTTTTGTGTCTCAAGTAGAGCAGAACCCAGAACTGTCAGAACCCTACTAGACAACTACATGGAGATTCTTGGTAAAAGGTAAACTGGGCCAAATCAGAATCTTTCTTCTTCAACATAGACATAAGAAAACAAATAGATCTTTTTATAACATTGGGAATTAGGATAGGCTCACTCCTTGATAAATTTATGGGCTTGCCTTTACATGGTGGGCTAAGTAAATTATTTTTATGAGATAGGATCTTGGATAATTCTAACAAGAAACTAGAGGCTTGGAAAGGTAAATGGCTAATCGTATCTAGAAGAATAATTATGATAAAATTAGTTATATCAACAGTGCCTATATATACCATGTCTTGTATGAAATTGCCACAAAATGTTTTTGAGCTGATGAAAAGATGGATGAGAAAATTCTTTTGGAATGATAGCTTAGACCAAAATAGAATTCCACTTATGGTGTGGGAAAATATCTACCATCCTAAGGACACGAGGGGAGTAGGGATTCAAAAATGGCCACTTATGAACAAAGATTTAGGGGCAAAGTTGTATTGGAATATGTATCAGAAAGATGATCATAAATGGATAAGAGTTTTGCAACACAAATATCTTAATTCTAATTGCCCCTGAAGAATCCTCACTATTCGAAACCCCCTACAAGATCAATAGTGTAGAACTTCTTGATGTCTCTTTACAACATAGTGATGGAGCATGTAACCTGGGATAGTAGAGGAGGTCAACAAGCCAACTTCTAGAAGGACTCATGGGGGGTCTTAAAAGACTCATAGAATTTAAAGGTTTGGAAGAAGCAAGAAGAATTTTGGAAGAAGAGTGGGGCACCTTTGTAAGAGACTATGCTGAGAGAGAGGATTATGATGGGATTTTAATATGGAAATGGAAATCATTACAATAGACCAAAATGTTAGATGAATCTAAGGAGAGACTAGACAACCTTATAAAGTAACACAACATTCACTTTTGTGAAGGAGAAGATATGGTTCAATGGTGCGTAACAAAATTAGGTAACTATAATGTAAGATTAGGCTATAGGGTATTTGAATCAATAACAAAATTGGAACATTGGCCAATAGAGTTGATATAGGGGAAGCATTGCCTTCCCAAAGCTGGGGTCTTTGCATGGGTGGCTCTCTAGAATAAATTTCTCATAGGAGACAAGCTACAATGGATAGGGATTGTGGGGCTGCATAGATGTTGCCTTTGTAAAAAAATGCAAAGGTCCTTTACGGCTTAAAAGAGTCCTTCAAAAATTCATCACCTACCCTTCAGGAAAATTACTTCAGATAAAAAGTATGAAAGAATTCAGCTAAGTAAAACGATTTAGAAAAAAATTGCAAAAGAATTCGATAAGGACTTTAAAACAAAATCCTAAAAGTAATATACTTAGTGAAGGACAAAAACAAACCTTTTAAAATAATTCATTGGTAAGGACATAGCCAAAAGACTAAAGAGCAAAGCTATTAAAAGGAAAAGACTTGGGTATTCACATGTAATAGACTTTAACTTTGTATAGGAACATTTCTTACATATTGGACATGAAATCTACATACTGGACATGAACAAAGGTATAAACTCAGACATGTTTTGCAGATAGGGATACCCAAATTTTTCCTAAAACGCCAAAAGTTGGTCAATAGTAAGCTTATGCTTCTTATATCTAGCTCATGCTAGGAAGTCCAGTTAACTATCTTGCTAATAACCCCTTTGTTAGTGCTTTCTTATTTGTAGGTTATTCCTTCCAAGCCAAAGAGGAGTTCTTCATCTTCGTCTGGATTATGTGTGCATCACCAATTGGGTATTTCTACCACACCCTTATTACTAGTTTCTTATCTTCTAAAATTAATAAATTAGCAGAAATTAAGAGAAATGGTACCTACTTACTTCGGGTACAAGTGCAATAAAATTTAGATTGAAATGAATGTATATGCTATGTTTGGAACAAAATATGAACCATATATATATATATATTGATCCAATAACCAAAACTAACACTAAAATATAGGATGATAATATGGACTCGACTAATAGAGTTTAAAGTGGTAGTTAACACAAAATGGTATTAGCCATGTCAACATAGTAAAAATATCATAAAACACAATCATAACTATATCAAGATGGATGATATAGTTTAGTAAGAGTGAAGGCATAAAATAGATGGTATCGATTGGATCAATGTCATAGGATATAGGGAAGCTAACATAACTTGACAAGAACTAAAGGGAAGAGATAGATGAATAGGAACTATAAAGAGGCTAGATTGATATTAGTAATGGTGTACTCAGTATATAGTATCAACATCTCTCATGAAACACCACAAGCCTTTCCCACCCCATTCCTAGTGAACCCTTTAAGGTGTAAACTCAGGAAGATTGATGCATCGAAAAGTAAAAAAGTAATATAAAGCATTAGTAAATGATAAATTGAAAAATATTAAGTGTATATAAAAACCAAGGTTTAAATAAAATTGGTCCCTACCATGTTTATGATTGTTAAATATGGTACAATGGGCTAAAATACTAGAGATCTAGAATATCATGAAGTTTTAATTGGGATATCAAAGTTTATGATAATAAGAACATTTTTTGTATTGTTCTACATGGATAATGCATCTTATTTAGATCAATTATGTAAGTAAATGGTCTAAAATATCAAATTTAAGATTTTCACTAATAAGGCTAAACTTACCAATGAATAATATCAAGCCTTCCTCTCATCCCACTATAGTGACATCCAATCTGATATGCTCAATGTTACCACTAGACACCATAGGGAATGTATGAAAATTTTATCCTCCTATTATAAATTATAAAACACATTATATATAACCTATTGATGTACTTATCATGAATACTAAGATTGATAATATAACTACTAAAGACAATTAAATGCCATGGATGATCAAGATTTCTCTAAATATCTTAACATGAATCCAAATTACATTGATGTAATGTTATATATAGCAAGAGATGAGCATAAACATTTGTCCCAAATTTTCATAGTATGTGTTCATAAATCTATTACTAGTACAATAATTATGAGTACATATTTAGTCATCTATGTGAAAACCACCCAAAATTTGCAACAAATATATAAACTCCAATAGATATCCATAAATATTCCTACATAAAAAAACTTTACGCCTTCCATGCCGGCTACACATGTTCAATTACCAACCTATCCTACTGCACATTCCCTAAATTATATTGTAGTAGATCTACATGCCGAGGTGTTTCATTTAAATCAAGGCACATTGAGATCTATTAATTCCATGGATTTGCATGCCTTGCTCCATAACCCATTATCCCTTGAGATATCAACCTATCATTTACCAAGTGGTATTTCAGCTCCTAAGATTGCATTATATAAATGTAAAGGTGATCTTGAGTGATACCTTAGGTCATTTCATTTATCATTCTTTGATTATGCATAAAATGACAAACTATTGACCAAACTATTTACATTAATTGTCAAGGACTATGTATTTTGCTTGTTATATGATTGTTCCCTTCAATTTGTAGGAGCATTCAACCCATTTGGAGACTAATTCCTAATAATGTCTCACATCAACATCTATGATAACATATCTTGTATATAATTTTCTAAGGCCAAGAAAGGATCCAATGAACCTATTAGCTATTTTTTACTTTGGTATAAGATAATACTAGCCAAGATGGCCAATGTTATGGCTGAAAATGAATTTAAAAAGATATTCAAACAAGTATTGTTCTCACAAATCAATGAGTCATTTACATTTAAGATATTATAATACTTTGATGAGCTTTACCATATAATACATGATAGATAAGTCAAGTTAATAGATTTGAAAAAAATTAAGTCTAAAAATACTCCTACAAATACTTGAACAAATAAGTTTAAAATTATATGAAGTTACAAGGTCACACCAAATGATAGCAAGCATGAGGAAAATATTAAAGTCAATTTAGTGTCACAACTTACAAGACAACTATAATTGATAGCTCCAACAAAGAGGAAAGTTTAAAGATTACCATCACTTCCTTATGTACTACTAGAGAATTTACTTGAATGCAACCTAATCAAACTTCATCCTTCATAAGAGTTTTATCTAAACATGACTATTAAAAGGAACTATGATGGAAATGCATATTTAGATTATCATCCAATTATGGTAAATTCAATTAACATAATATATATGGTACATGATCTTATAATATCAAGTAAAAAATATCAATTTAGGCACCCATATAGAGGAATATATATTGAAACATAGTGGAAATCAAAATTTTAAGATATTTAATGATATATTTCTTAAACATATAATATTATAAACTAAGGATACATTGAAGGTACATCATGCATACAAGATGCATCCTCCATCTATAACATGTTATCATCTAGGTTATGTTATTATTAGTACACATAGTGATACTTCACCACAATAGGCTATGATCACATTTGATGATAGAGAGATATCTGATGATAAATAAAATTTTAATGCACTCTTCATACAATCATATATCAATAAAACCCATACATAATGTCATGATTGATAATTGTTCAAGTTAAAATCTATGAATTATGACATGTATCCACTCCTATAGGTACACATGATAAGATTTACAAGATGCATCAAAAGCATTTAATGGATTCTATGGAAAAAATAAAATCTTAGGACATATAGTATTACCTCTTTAGGTAGGCTCTTCCATATTTAGCACACCATCCCTAGTTATATAAGGCAACAAGGTATCTGAATGTCATTAGGACACCTTTGGATCTAAATACTTCATGCAGTATTGTCTATAGTGCATTGATGCATAAAATACATACACTTAAATATGGTAGTCACAACTACATGTTTATGGTATGATTACCCTCTATTGTGATTTTTATCTTCTCCTCCACCCACACCAGCACCATAATTGGTCATTAAAAATATTTGGCATCATTATATAGATATGGTTGGTACCCCTATTTAAGATCATTATACATAGATGGTTGGTATGTCTATTCAAAATCATTTTAGAGAGTTAGTTTCTACACATATATATAGGATCTATTTATACACCTAGTTTAAAATAACATAGTTGGGCCTATTATAAAACCATGTATTCAATGTCAATCACATCAAAGAGTTAGTTAACGGCCAATTGAGGCCATCATCTCCTATAATACATACTCTATTTACACTGTGGAAAGTTAAACATGTTCCACAACACACACACATGCATCAATATATCTTCCTCCTATATAGAGGACCCCAAAGAAACCCAAACAATCTAGTGTTACACATAATATAGTGAGTTCAATGAGTAATGATCATGATAGTTATGGCACACTACATGATTTCTTATCATATTATAACACACCTGCAATTAGTACATTTCATCCATGATAGAGTAACTTTAATATATTCAACATAATCACTTCCCATGGTACTCATATTTATGTGATCAATGGTTAGATTTTGCAAACCAAAAATATTCAAAAATTAAAAGAAATTAAATAATCATAAAATATAGAAACATTCAAAAACCCAAAATCAGGGCATGAGCATGGCATGATTACTAGATTACACTATTTACATATTTTATTTATAACATGTTCGGTAGAGGGAATTATAATTTCATATGCATATGTATTTTATGGTATATGAATGTGATACAAGACATATTTGTTAACCATAAACATATAGATTTTTCATGTATACAATGGCCATGCATATTTTGGTGGCATATATTTTTAGCATTAATTTTATTAGTTTATATCTTTGTATGACCTTTATAGCATTTTGAGCTAACTATATTTCTTACACACGCCTTGATAGTTACTCATATCTTGCACAATACTACCTAGATACCCTATTATACTATGATGTGAGATTGAAACTTATAGATGGTGTAGACTAGTTACTTATTCTATGTTCCATGTATGTTGTTACTCTCTTAAATGATAGAATAATGTGTGTTTGTATTTAATATGTGGTCTTTTGGCCCTATTTGTGACATATTTATGTCCCTTGAGTGTGTTTATTTGCCTTATTTGACACATCTTTGATGTCCCTTGTTTGTAAAATATTTATGTCCCATTGAGTGTGACCCTTGGCCATGTTTGTTTAGACATATTTATGTGGCCCATGTCCTTATGTGTGACATTAATACTTATTATTGTTAAGGTTCCTAACATTTAGTGGTGCCATGGTCTATATCTTGCACTTTTACTATATAGTATTATTTAGAATTCCTTATACTACCCACTACATTGATATATATATATATATATATATATATATATATATATATATATATATATATATATATATATATATATATATGACACTTATATGATTTGCATTTCATATTTTACATAATGCCTTGATTGACAATTACATTACTATGATGGCATACTCTCCATCTATTCACATGATATCACATGATACTATCTTTATACATGACATGATATAGTTGAATATTATTTTTAGATGAGTAAAATATAAGATACATCCCTCATCCAAAATGGGTGGAACTATTATGGGATTGTTATATAAATATAGTCCTTCATGAGCATAAAATTAAACCAAAGTACTAACTTTATAAATTCATAGTAGTTCATATATCAAATGGTCTAGATACATGATAGATATTGACACATTGATACATATTACAGTGACATATGCCATGCATATACACTCACATTACATACACTCGAGTATAGATTCATACACACTTGGATTTATATGCATGGAAATATGTACACAGTTGATAGAAACAAGAATTAGAGTTTTATGCATACACTTAAATTTTAGATATAATTTCCCAAATTCCAAATATAGATGTACATATCATTCTATATTAGTTTCTCTAGATTCAGGTGGCATGATACTAGTTCACACACACCCACGCGCATGCACGCACGCACGCACGCACATGCACACGCACATGCACACGCATGCGCACACACACACACACACACACACACACACACACACACACACACACACACACACACACACACACACACACACACACACACACACACACACACACACACACACACACACACTTACACTTACACTTTTAGATTCATAAAGAATTATATTCGTTCATGAAAATATACATAGTAAACATATTCTACAATTAAATGGAATATAGTTGTCATATCGATTCACACTTATCAAATCTACAGTCATGACAGATGCATGAACATTTTTCATTCCCTTTCTATCATGAATTTTATTATAAATTAAGTGAACTTGATCAAAACTATACAATGAAACCTATGTTCATGATGGGGGCATTATCATTGTTTGTTCCCTTTCAAAAATGCATTTTTTATTACATGAATCGAATTGAGTGAACTAAAGTAAAACTATGTGATTGAATCTATAATCCATCTTCAATGCTTGATTAATTTTCTTTTAGTGAAACTATCATGATGGTTCTCCATTTTATCGATGTAGTTATTTGGGTTTGTATATTGCATACTTTGGACCAAATTCATAGGGGTTGGGTCATGCTTTCTTCCCAACCCAAGATATTTCATAGTAAAAAATATTTAGGGCACAATCACATAAACTTTCCATGTGATTTAGAAAGGAAGAAAACAATTCCAATGCTTTGATAGAGAAGCATCATCTCCAAAACTTTGCAAGGAAAACATGGTCTTACCAACATGCAAGTATGCTTTTACCCTTGTCATTTATTAAAAAAAAATAGTCTCAAATTAAAATTATCAATCTATGGACACTTACTACACATGATTGTAGGTTTTTCTATTTAGTGGCCTATATAATGGGATATTTGTACCAAATACAAAGTGTGTTGTACACACTTAGGTACATTTTATTATTTTACTCGATAAATTCCATTACTAGAATAAAATGGGGGCATTAGTAAAAATTAAAATCTATTACCTGATACATAAAATGACAATCTTGATGCATGTTTAACATACATAGATTGAGCACAAAAATAATTTCCTAATCCTCCACTCTCTCAAACTTACATGATATATTATGAGTTGACCCTTTCATTCTAATGTTCCACAGTTAGAGGAACTTCACTATATATTTCAAAAACTTCTTAATATACTACATATTTGGATATAGACTCTCAATTTAGTTTTCTCATACATAAGTTGATTTTTTCATATTCGGTCAATATTTCCAATCAATAGTGACATGATTTAGTTAGAACCAAACCTCTCCTAGTAATCGATAATTATCAAAATAAAACTTTTTCATAGGGTTAACCCATTTTTATAGCATATTTTTGGCATGGGAAATTATCCAATTATACTCACATATAAAAAAATCAGGGTCTCATTTGAAAGGGAATAGGAATTTATTTACTACACACATACACAATATTTAACATTGAGTAAATCTTCCCTATTATTCCAAAATTATGAATCTATGACTAGGAACAATAAGAATCCAAGTATGAGGCATACTAAATCTAAGTTTAAAAAAAAAAAAAAAAAAAACATTTTCAAGTACCAAACATGATTCATTCATTGCTTAAATATAATGAAGGAGCATAATTACACAATCCCACTTGCTGAGAGAACTAAATATGGCATGATTCCCCTCAAATTATTGAAAATTTAGGAAATAATTAATAATTGAGTAAGGGTGATTGGTGTTAGATCAACCCATTACACTTTCCTATTTTTTACAGGTTTCTATTCATCATAAATACACCTAGGGTTTCATAGTAAATGAGACTGATTTCTAGAGTTGCATGCATCATCAAGGTTTGGTATCTACTGAGCCTATATACTATAAGGACAAGAAAACACCAATAGGCAAAGATTTTGAAACAATAACCTATATTGATTTGTATTGAATGACTTGATTAGTTAAAAATAAAGAATATATAAGCCTCATCTCAAAATTGGAGTTGACATAAAAATTTTGAAACTCTAAAAATAAATAAAACTTGACCTATCATTTTTAGGAGCTACTATTCTTAGTAAGTTTCACATGCAAGTGTGCATATCACTAAAAATATATAAAAATTAACTAAACTTAACATATCAGATGAATTTCAACTAAAGTTTAAGTCTAGTTACAAAAATATACAATTTCTAAAATTAGAAAAATGTTAAAAATAATATTAAACTACAATTTTGGACACTCATATGGTTAGATATAGCTTTTAAAAGATATCAAAAACATCCATAACCATATAGGGTAGGTTATAGCCACACCAAAAAATTTATGATGATCATCTTAGCATGAAGATGGGATCAAATAGAGCTATCGATCAAAAGCTATTGCCTCTGAAAGTTTGACCTCTTTTTTTACATCATTATCCTCTAGTTGAAAGCAACTCAACTCTTGTAATTTGCTCTGATTGTACTGATGCCATTTTTTATTATCAATATTATTCAACTCCCATTCTATAATCCAAGTGTTGTCTTCCTACTGTAATCCTTCCCACTGTACCAAATACTTGTCATAACGTCTTTACCTTGTGTTTACTATCTTCTTATCTAGAACTTGCACTATTTTTTTTCTTCTTATTTGGCACCTATTTCTATCAATCTACTTCTTCACATAATTCATGTTCACCATATTGTTCATGAAAATCATATAAATATGAAATATTAAATATTAGAGATATATCAAAATTCTATGGTAAACTCACCTCATAAACATTGTCATTGATTTTCTTCACAATTCTTCATGGTCCAATTTTCTTGTACTTCAACTTATTATATGTGTCTTTCAAAATATATATCTTTGCTTAAGTAAAGCATTACTAAATATCCTTATTAAAATATTTTTGATCTTCCTATAAAATTTTCTATTACTTTATACTTATTACTTTCCCGCAAATTTCTTCTTACTTCTTGTAACTATTATATATGTTTTGAAAATGCTTCTGCATCATCACCAACTCATTCTACAATTAGTAACTATAACAAAACTAAAACACTAATAGGATATTTTTCATAAACAATCTAAAATGTTGATTGTATTGTTATTTATTTACTGAACTATTATATGTAAACTCAGCTTATGGTAGCGCCAAGTCTCATATATTGTGCTTCTATTCAACTATGGATCTCAATAAATTTCTCAAGCTCCCATTTAAAACATCTATTTGTACATCTGTTTGGGGGTAGTATACACTACTAAATTGTAATTTAGTCATTATCTTCCTCCATAAAATCCTCAAAAATTGACTTATAAGTTTAATGTCCTTATTTGATGTAATAGTTTTTAGAACACCATAGAATCTCACAATATCATTAAAAAATATTTTGCAACTCTAGTGGCATCATTGGTTTTCTTCCATGTAATAAAATGAACTATCTTAGAAAAGATATCTACCAAAAAAAAAAAAAAAAACATTACCTCTCTATATGTTTGGTAATCCCAACACAAAATCTATACTCAAATCTATCCATGGTCCTCTTGGAACTAAGAATGATAAGTATATCCCTTTATTTTATGCATGTCATTTTGCCACCTAACATATCCAACACCTTGAAACATATCGTCACGTATCTCTTCATCTTTTAAAAAAATAATTCTCCACCAAAGCTATTGTCTTTGTCTTACCAAAATGTCCAGCCAAACTACCACTATGCAATTATCTTATAAAAATACATAACATATAGAGAGTGGTGCATGTGACTATATAATCATAGTGCTTAATTTCCACATGGGTTAGTGTTAACTAAAAAAGTTCAACATTGATTAATGATACTAACCCTAATTAAAAGAGCTAATATTGTGTAGACAAAAAATGCGCTTCAAAACTAAGTGAACCACATATTTATTTTAGTATGATTTCTACTTTTATAATACATTCACATTCAGAAAGTCACCCATAACAATAAAAATACTCATCCCTTTATTATACGTACTATATTTAAAATATTCAACTTGTCAAATAAGTGTAATTAGTTTCAATATTTAACATTTATATGTACGATTGAATGCCATATCTTAATATTTGAACTACATCACATTATTTTAACCTATCAATATTAGTATTATATTAACTCAAATTAAGATAAAATAATGTAATAATTTTATAAGTACAAAATTGAATATTATGAGAGTATATATATATATATATATATATATATATATATATATATATATATATATATATATATATATATCCAAAACAAAAAGTCCTTTTCAACCTTATGCATGTTTTGATAGTGAAAAATAACATTCTTCTTCTTTATGTAACATATATATGTAAGCTTTATATAAAAATAGAATCATTTTTGTTTCAAAATTATCTTTTTACAAGAAATCCCTTTATACTTTAAAAAATGAAAATAAATTTATCAAAAAAACTAAATACATTATCAATGTAAAAATATGGAATATAAAATGAATAAAACTTTTCTCTTGTATTTCAATAGTACAAAATCATGAAAAACTACCACATTTCTCCAAAAACTTCTTCAATATAATTATACATCCTACAAGGACCTTGAGAACAAAAGGGCAATTTTTGCATTATATCTTGGATCTCCCCATTATATCCATTTGATAGAAACCTAATAAACTGAAGTGTAATTTCAATAGTTAGATATTTGTATTAATTAATATATTTTTAATGGGGTTTGTGCAACACAACCAAGACCAATTAATTACTTATTTAAAATTATTTAATTTATTATTTTTCATTTAAAAGACAAAATCCAAATTTAAGATGAATGTTTTATAAGATTGTGAAATACATATTCTTTCAAAAACACCATGCTGAGAAAAAACTTAACAGTTATACAATATATATAAAAATAATCAAATCAAAGAAATGAAATAATTTTTTTTCCTTCCAAACTCGCACAAACACATGCCTTTGAGAAGATAAGACTTTGAAAATAAAAAAATAAAAATAAAAATTATAAATTTTACACTTGCTATATAAATCCTTCCAACATACAATTTTACACGTGCATGAGAATTACAAGGATGTGATGTATACATCTGAAATGTTTTCGTAAATGGTTGAAGATGATGTGTATTTATGAAATGTAGTCATTGCACAATGCCATATGCTCAAAAAATAATGTTTTCATGCCATGAGTACATTCAAGAAATATCTAATGTGATGACTGCATCTTTACTAGAACACTCAAATAATGAATAAAAAGAGAAATATTTCTAATATGGAATAAAAAATCATCCAATCATAATTAGGAGGGAATTTTTGTCATGAATATTGCAATTAAAACTACTCTCACATGTACATACACAAATTTTGGAAGAATGCATAAGACACAAGAAACATTTCACATAAAATTTTAAATAGATATTGTTGAGGGTTTAGGATCTAGAGTTTATAATTTAAGTTTTAATTTTTAATAATTTTTTTTAATTAAAATAAGTTTCAAAAATTTAAACCATAAGTCACATTTCATAATTTTCATGACCGTTTTTTAAAATTAGAATTAAAAAAATGTTCGAAATGAATATTGAGAATGCATAAAATTATACATTAAAATATATTTTTGTTGCATGTTATATTTGTAAGTAGGATTGTAGAAATAAAATAAATCATAAAATCAAAGATAAGGCATGTTAACTATTTGAATAAAATGGCTAAAACACGTGATTTATTATTTTACAATTATTAAAAAGCACGGAGAAAGTCAATTTATGGAAAATAGCTTGGAAAGGTTTACACGTGTGATTAAAAGCTATAAAATTAGAAGCTATAACATTCAGCATGTGTCTCCTGACGTCTCGCACAGTTGAAGCCTAAGAATAGATTAGGAGGACTTATCCAAACATACTTGACAATGAATTTCTAACAAATGTTTTAATTTATTTGCTGTTTTTTGGATAGAAATATAAAAGTTAGAAAATGAGATATTTTGCAACAACAAATAATAAATAAATTAATTAAATATAAATTTATATTTTTCTTTCACATTTTTGTTGAAGAGTGAGTTAGAAACTGTATTATAAAGGGATTTAATATTTAATTTTGTTGTCATATATCAGAGCATTTAAAAAAGAGGCATAATATTTTTCAAAAACAATGAAATAAATTTTTATTTTATTAAAATTAAACAAGAAATACAAAAATTACATTTTGTAAATATCAAGGGAAGAGTATTTATTTTGTGTTATTTTTTTATTTTTTCCATATAATTGGTGGTAATTTTTACTATTAAAGAGATAACTAGTAATTAAGGAGTGGGAATTCAATTATTTTATAGCTTCTACAGTCTGTACTAATTCGACACAAATTTCTCCAAATATTAAAAAATGATATTGATATCGACATACAAAAAGTTGGAAAAGAGAAAAATAATGTAAACATAGATATGATTTTCTTCAATTACTAATAACATATACTAGAATAATTAAACTAGAAGAAGATTAGAATCCAACACTTTAAAGTAATAAAAAAGTGATAAAAACAACCCAAAAAAAAAAAAAAAAAACTCTAGAAAATAATAAAAATTAACGAAAAAATAGCAACAAGCATCTACCAAAAAATATATGTGCACAATTTAATTAGCAAACTTGTTCATTTTCTAACTATAAGTTGCATTATCATTTTTTTTTAAAAAAAACTTAAAACCCTAATATTTAATTGAATTAAAAAAAGATCTACTTGTCACAACTTCGTTGGAGTAAAAAAAAATGTCAATTTATAATAATAAAATATTTTCTAAATGACCAAAAATATACATTTTACAATTAAAAAAAAGAACAAGAATTTATCAAAAAAATATAATTAATCATTATTTTAAAAAAAAATTATAAAATAAACATTTCCAGTGCCACATATGAGGATAAGATTGGGTGGGTAGTATCCTAATACATGCCCAATCATTCATATATCCTAACCTTCAAAGAGATAGTAAAAATAAATCTACAAAAGTCATATCATTTTTAAATATATATAGATGTTAGTAGAAAAGTATTCTCTTATAAAAGAGTAATTGATAAAATCTGAATTCAAATCTACATACACTAAAAATTAACATAAAGTTGAAAAAAAACATAATGTATATACTTTACCAATACAAAACTCCCAAAAAAAAAAAAAATGTGAGTTGTTTGAAAACCCAAAGGCCCAAAATCAAACATATAAAAGGAAATTACAATTATTTAAATTTTATTCAATAAATTATGTATACAACACATATCTTGTAGATAAAATATTCCAAAATCCACCCAAAAAGTTATAAAATTAGAAAACTTTGCGATATATGCATTTTTCAATAAGTAAAAAATAACATTTTCAAATCTAAAACGAAAAGAAACAATTATGTAGAATTTAAAGTTATACAAACAAGATATTATTTCTTCCTAAATTTAAAGATACTTCATCTCAAGGCATATCTATTTTCTATTCAATCTGAAACCCAATGGATATCTTTCAACACTTGTGTGTGTGTATGTGTGTGTGTGTGTGTGGGGGGGGGGGATATAGGTAAAAAAAACAAGCACGCACGTATGCATGCGTGTGTGCACACACATACACTCTCACACACTACAAGGTACTCGAAATTTGAAACTAATTTTAAAATTGAAAAAAAAAAATATTTTACCTTATTTGAAATTAGTGTATCCAAACAAGCATAAAACTTTGAATATTTAAATTGTATGATGTATATCAATAAGATTTCAAATAAAATTGAATGTTAGCTATAAATTATTACACATGTTAAATTTATAAATGATGAAACGTCTAATGGATAAGATGTACTTATATAGATATAATTTTTTTTGTTGATTATATTATGTTATTGTTGTTAAATACATTATATGATGTCTTTGAATATACTCATATCAAGAAAAAATGTGAAAATTGTGCAGAATGCCTTTATAATTTCTTATATGCCTACAAATTCTATTTTCATCTAGTGTGTGATAGACTTGTCTGAGATGACCAAGCTAACATATTTATTTTCAGGATTGTAAATTTTGTGTGCATAAATGATTTTATATGTTTAATCACCTTCGGTATTGTGCAGATAATACTATCTTCCTTATCTTTTGTTCAAACCCTATACTTTCCCCTTAAATGAAAGAAACCTATAAAATAGGTTCATGCATTGAGTTGTACTGACATTAGTTAGTTATCGGTGACTAGTTGAGTCTTTCCTACATTATCAATACTCCAAAAAGAGTTCAAGTTGCATGTAATTTTCATAATAATGTGAGTGTATACTAAATCATGTAGATGTAAGTGTAAGTGTTATTTAAAATTTGTGGATAAGAAATAAGCTATAAGTTATGTGCAATATGTATGTCCTTTTATGATCAAGAATGCTTGTCCTTAAAATTTCTAGGGGATTTATTTATACAAGGTTCTCAATTTTGAATTGGGAATCTATTGACATGCAAAATTTGATTAAATAATATCCAAACATGTAGAAAAAAGTGTTCCAAGGTTAATCTAACCTAAAACAAATACAAAAGATATGTTCGAATGTTTCTAAAAAATTTAGAAGTTTCTATCAAACAAATCCATCCATATATTATGGTTTTATCAAATGAATTTTTTATTCCTCGATTTAATTTGTTGGGAAATAAACAAGAAAATTGATATTCAATGGCAAAAAAAAAAACATAAATAAATCTAGGGATTAAATGATGACATTAGATATAAACTTATATTACTTTCATTTCCATTATTTTATTTACACATATATTTGAAGGAAGACATAATTTTTTTTTTCTTATTTATGAAGTTCTTAAAGATATATATTTAAGACAAGTAAAATCTAGTAAATTTTAACTTTAAAATCCTCACGAAATATTGTATGACTTTCACATCAAAATCAAGGTTTGTATATATCAAAATCGAGGTTTCAATATATACAAAACAACACAGTAGGAAAGGTGAATCATTTTAAAACTGACTTTGGGATGAGTAATCTCTTGAGGACTCATTGGTCCTAATATTATAATCCATGTCTATATCTCTCTAAAGAAAGTAAATCATTATCATTCTTAAATATTAAAGACATCATATATATATATCTCTCTCTCTTTATATATATATATATATATATATATATATATATATATATATATATATATATATATAGTCAAAAGAGAAAAATTTCACATTTTCTTTAGGTGAGACCTGGACTTTATTTCACTCCTTGGAGTATTGTACATGTGGGCAATACTCAAAAATCAAATAGGTGATTGAGATCATCTCAACCCATTAAACTGCCCTCTTTTTATTACATATTTTCAACCTATCAAAGTGCCTTAAGGATTTAAAAGACAAGAAAAGACAAAAAAAACCATTTTTTTTTGGCCAAACCTTAAGTGTGATATATCATATTTATCGTCATCCATAGTTTTAATAGGTGTAGTGATCAATTTGGATGTTGTTCTACCCAAAAATTTCATAGTTAATATTTTCCCCAAAATTTTCATATTTAATGTTTTCCAATAATTTTTGGTATTAATAAAAAATTAAGTCAAGTCAAGTTGGAAAATGATGAATATTTGGGAAAATTCACAAGAGCATGTCATCAAGCCCAACGTGTCTATCAATTTAGACCTGCCTAACATTTTGGATGCATTAAACATAGGTGTGTATCTTAGGGTGTATGTAGGTCTTTATGTTTGTGGTGATCACTAGGTTATGAACTTGATTCCTTGTGAGGGTCATAAAATATAATTTTTTGGTCATCAATTAAGTATTCGATTTTATGCTTCAAGGTAAAACATATATTCGTAGAATGTCCTAGTCCTTGATGATAATCACAATAACCATTCATATCATATCCTTTGGGTAGAGGTCTATTTATATCAACCTCTATAGGATGAGGGAGAGATATAAACTAACACTCTATTAACCATTGGAGTAATGAGGCGTCATACTCATATAAGCATGTAAATTATCTATTTAGTGCATAAGATAGGACAAGTCAATTAGGCTACTATGAAACTATGTTAACTATGGTGGTTGTTTCATTTTTAGGCTCTGAAGATTTTACCTTATAACTTGGTTTTATTGTAAATTTAGTACTAGATGTAGATGTAACTAGTGTGTTTGTTACATACTTGATCTTATTCAATTATATAAGCTTTGTTTAATGGTCTCATAAAATAGTGCATATGTAATCAAGAGATTTGAACTTATTGAAAACAATGTCCTCATGTAAACGAGAAAGCAAATTTTACTTGAATATGTATTGTAACTCCTTATTTTCCATAGGATTGGTAATTTTAGTTAGCATTATCTTTTATCTTAAGACATATTCATTAATAGGTTAATTTTTTCCTTGTTTGATATTGGCAATTTGAGCATAAGAAATGTTTTATAAAATATTATTGAAAAAGTGTAGTCAGCTGATTTGCAAGAGATTTGAATACTTTCAAAGATTGGAGAGGTAAGTTATAGAACCACCTTAAAGCACAATCCTTGAGGCTTCTTGGAAATAATTTATTCAAAAGTTTATAATTTGAAGTATAGTCAAGGCACACCACATAATAGGTTTGAAGATATTGTTTACGATCACCCTTGTTATCATAAAATGTGAACTTAGGTGTAATAAAAATTGTCGGTAAAAGGTGAAAATATATCTCAAATGCAAGAGGGTTATGCATCACATCTTATGATTCCATAGTGTGTGGAAAATTTAAATCATTTTGTTCAATGTTTATAACCTTGTCCTCCAATGCCTTTATAGCTTGAAGGAGTATCTGAACTATGGACCCATTGAGATTTAGATTATCAAGTTGAGTAGTCATCAAAGGGGATGAAAATATTGTTTGAGTAGTAAACAGCATTGAGACTAGTATTTGAGTTGAAACGATTAGTAATTCCTTGGTAGATGTAACAATATTATTTTTTGGAAACAAATGTTGGAAGACATAATATATGCCTCCACTATATGTAGGTAGATTGATATGTATGGAGTTTTTTTTAGAACCTTCTAAGGATTTGCCATCACTAGATGAAGTCTTAGTTTTATCATGTTTACTTATTTTATATCTTGTAACATACAAAAATGCATATATTAAAATTTTCCTATTATTAAGATGAGTAATCAATCCTTCTTTACTTTCTAGTTGTAATCAAGTTTTCTCACTAACATTTTCCATTGCTTCATAAAATAAAAAATTAAAATTTGAAACAAAGTAAAACAATTAAAAAAATCATAAAACCCTACTTGACCTAGGGTTTGATGCTAAAATTTCGGGTTCATCAAATATTTAACCCTAAATTAGAGAAGGACTCTCCCTTTTACTTGGCATAAATAGAATTAAGAATATAGAAATGATAATGCACAAGAGTGATGATTAGATCTATAGTAGGTCAATTTACTGACAAACTCAATTTTAAACATACACTAAATTTCTTAATTAAGATAGGATAAAAATAGTAAGTACAAACATGCTAAGTATATAAATAATAAAGAAGTAATGTATTTATATTATTCTAATGTTAATACAGTTATGGATTTGGAGCAAGTAGAAAATAAACTAGAAGATAGTTTTGGAATAATTGTTAGATTCTAAATTTGACACTTTTAGAGCTGCAAATAGTAATGTCATCCTAGGATGGTTACATTGATGTTATTGTCTGACCTCGACACAAGTGTCCTATATAGAATACTTGATGAAAAAATATATGACACCATGAATGCTTCTAGATTTGACTTTACCTTCGATCTAGTGCATTCATATCTAGATCATGGACTATCACTCGTGAATTTTCAAAACCCTAGTTATTCATCTTCATGGAAAGCTTTGAGAAAAATGGGTTAGTGGGTACGTAGTGTTGAACTTAACTCAAAGACACATCTATCAATGATTATTACTTGAATAGATAATACTCTAAAGAGGGCCTCACATTGATGTAGTTATCCCTTATGTGTTAGCTTGTGTGTGAATTATGCAATATATGTGAAGCAAGTACAATAGTGAAAAATAAGTACAATAATGACCTAGCTTGTAACTTAGCAAATCAAGATCTTAGGCTGCTGCTCAATACTTCATACATATATAAGTGGAGTTTCTATGATTGATATAAAAATAAGAATAAATAGGGAAGGTTTGCTCAATTGAATGCTCTTTGGTATGAATGCTAGCTTTTTTTGGTGAGAAACGAATGAGGGTTAATCTTGTATTTATATCAATCTCTTTGGAAAAGTAACTCACATTAAAACACTTAGGCCAACCATTAGAATACACTTCATTTTCAAATTGGATGACTTTAAGGCACTAAACACTTGCATTGGATTATGACATTAACATCAAAACAAGTGTTTATGCTGGATGCTAATATCTAAAGAATAGGAAAGTAGGTAAAAAATCATAACTTGAAAAAGTAGAATATAAGTAGGTTTTAAGTATTCTAGACAAGATAAAAGTTCTCGGTCATTAATATAAGACTGATTGAACTAAGAGATAGAGCAAGGGGCACAAGATAAAGTGGATACAAAACTTCAAAAAATAGGAAATATCCATCATTGAGAAAAACAATTAAAGTCTTAGTTTTCCAAATATACAATACTAAGATACTATATAATCTATAAAATAATGTCCACACATATACCTTTAAAAAATAAACCTTTAAACAATAAAAATAAAAAATAAAATAACTTAAATTATAAATTTTAGACTTGTTATATAAACCCTTACAACACATATTTACACGTGTACGAGAATTACAAGGATGTGGTGTATGCATATAAAGTGTTTTCCCAAATGGTTGAAGATGATGCATCTTTATAAAATGTAGACATTGCACAATGGTACATGCAGGGTCATGCCTTAAAATTAGTTTTTCCATGCAATGAATACGTACAACAAATATCTAATGTGATGATTGAATCTTTTCTAGGACACTCGAATAATGAAGTAAAAATGAAATCTTTCTAATATGGAATGGAAAATCATCAAACCATAATTGAGAGGGAATTCTAGTCATGGATATTTTAATTACAGCTACTCACACAATTACAGACACAAATTTTGGAAGAATAAAGAAGGCACGAGAAATATTCTACACAAAATCTTAGATAGATATTATTCAAGCATTAAGATTTAGGTTTTATAGTTTAAATGTTAAATGTTTTCGATTATTATTACTTTTTTTTTTCTGGGTTGAAATAGGTTTCGAAACTTTAAAACATATACAATTGGCATACACGAAGTCATACTTCACAACCTTCATGACTGTTTTTTCAAATTATAACTCTAAAAAAGAGAAAGGTTTACAGTGACTATTTAAAATGCATAAAACTATAATTTAAAATGTATTTTTGATACATGTTCTTGAAATTAGGTTTGTATAAATAAAAGAAATCGTAAAATCAAAGATAAGGCATGTTAACTATTTGGAAAAAAAAAACTAAAAGACATGGTTTAATAGTTTAAAATTACTGGAAAACATGGACAAAGTCAATTTATGGAAAATAACTTGGAATGGTTTACGTGTGATTCAATGATATAAAAGTAGAATCTATAAAATTCAGCATGTGTTTCATGACATCTTGCATAATTGAAGCCCTAGAACAGAGCATTAATACCTTTCATAATATACTTAACAATGAATTTCTAAAAGATGTTTTGATTCTTTTCTAGTCACTTTGATAAAAATATAGAGGCACATAGAAGACCAAATCATTGTATTGATGAGTGGAGGCATAAGGCAAATGGAAAAGTGAAATTGATCTGGTGTATGTTAGAGCCTTGATTAGAATACGTCAATTCAAAAAATGACAGGGAATGGTCAATGCAGATCACATAAAGCATAATAAGATGATCATGTTGAAAAACATGTATCAATATCTTTATTCCATTTTACAATTGAAAAAGACATTTAAATCAATCTCGTAAAACATATTTATCAATACAATATGTATTTTTACCAACAAATAGATGAATATATGTAACAAATTTTCCTTCTACTGTATTAATATTAATTCAATAAATTAAAAGAATGTCATTAAATCTGTAATTGTGATAATTAAATATGTATGCAATCGTGATCCAAATGCGAATGACAAATCCAAAAATCTTATTTCTTTTGCAATCAAAATGATTGCTACAAAATGTCATATTTTGTAAAAATATGTGTATGTAAACATAAATGACTTCAATGTATATGGATTCTCTCTTAATAAAAAATACATGAAATGGTGTGCTATGCCATTTCAAAATTTTATTTTTGTTTGTTTTTTAAATGTATATAAAAATCTAATAAAATAGATAAAATTTTCAAAAATAAATCACTATCATTATATGTGGTATATATTTTTAATAAGATAGGCTAACATATTTACGAACATAAACTCTAAAAAAAAATATTATTATATATATATATATATATATATATATATATATATATATATATATATATACAAGATCTAGTGAAACATTCATTGTAAACTCGATGCAATTCATAGGTCTTAGAAAAATGGACGTTATTTCCATAGTATGAATACTATGGGCCCTTTTGTGTTCATGTTTAACATGAATATATATAGTTTTCCATTTCTCCCCATGAATATAATTTTTCCTTAGTGTAAATGGATCATTTTGTGTTCATGTTTGACATTCCAGATATGGTTTGCCATTTCTTCGTAACAATATAGGAATTTATGTTTTTGGTCACACCTACCAAATAAAATAGAAGAAATTTTGTATTACAATTTAGTGAGTTACATTGTCTACACGACACTGGAATGAGTTGTATAATGATTGATGTACCACCTTACAAAAATAGATTAAATAAACTGGTACATTGTAAATCACATATATCAATGCAAAGTGCCATTGACTATAGTCTTGTGCAAGTTCTCATAGCAAAGGACACAACAGTCCATTAGGTTTTAAGGTAAAGTATGAAGTTGAATTTTTTGATTTTTAATTTCTTAACATGCTATATTTCTATTGGGTAACTAATTAATGTCTATTTTAAAGCCTGTTGGGTGAATATTTTGTCACCAACTAACTGATGGGCAAAATAGGTTGTTTCAACCATAGCATAAGGAGATTGATAAGCCAAATGTGCAGGTCTACCACATCAAAAGGGGACAAATCTCTCCTCTCATCAAGGGGAGGTTCCCTATAACTATGATATATTAATATGCTATAAATAAGCTAAAAATAACACTCAAGGGTAAGACAACACCATCCATCTCTCTTTTTTCAGAGATGATGTTCACAAATCAAAGGAGAAATCTTAGTGAAATGACAGAAGGCACTTCTCTTATTTCATAAGTGCTATTCAACAAACAACAAGAATCTTTCTGATAATGACTATAAAAAGACGTAGTAACACAACTAAATGAGGTGTAGCGCAAAGTCTCCATCTCAACTGCCAAAGAGTGAAATATACGAAGGACAATGGGGGCATAAAGTTGTCCCAAGATTGTTTAAACAAAAAAAAACACACTAAAGACCATTGTGATAGCACAAAGTCTCTCCACAGTCGGCTTCAGGACACCTTCCTGATTACTTCCACTAGTTCTGCTTGTAAAATTAAATGGACAAGAATGCTTCTAGGAAATAGACATAAGAACAATTTCCTAAATAACACAAGCTAGTCTAGCACAAAGTCTGAAAGGTCATTTGTTTTCTCATTCAAATAAAGAAATATGATTAACAATCTGAGCTCAAAGTCTCAGGCAATGCCTTTCAATTTGGGCAGAGTTTTGCTTCTATAACAGAGAGATCTCTTTCACATAAAATAAGAGATTACAATATATATCACTCCAAGAAAGACTTGGGCACTTTGTTTCATGGAATGGCCCATGCTGCATTCAATGCCTTGAATGCATTTTCAGTTCTGTGGAGGGGCCATGCTATAACAAGGCATTGGCCTTAACTTTGGTGTACAGAATCATCTCGAATGTCTTCTCCTTAGCATAAGTCATCTGGTCTATTTCTAGATATGTACGTGGCTATCCACTCGCTTTTATTCAAAGGGAGAAAAATAGGCTATGCCTTTGAATTTTTGCATGCTCAGATGTCTACTTGGTGGACTATTCCACCTACTGGAATAACTCCCATGCAAATATTTTAGTATCTCTTCTAGCTTTCCCTCTTTCTTATTGCAATTTGAGCTCTCAAGCTATCTTCTTACCTTCAGCAAGCTCTTTCAGCTTCCTCTTCAGCTATTTGCTGAGTTTGTTCTTCAAGTTTCGTGCCATATTTGAAAATAAATGGGCATTTCATTACCTTGAATTTGATGTCCATGAGGACATCATCGGTCACTTGAACCACATTGAAACTTGAACCTTTGAACCATGAGAGTTCATCGATTCAATGGTTCAATAGTTCGAGTGGTCTTATTGGCTCCTTGGTTCAATCGGCTAAACCATCTCTTCGAACTTGTCTCTGGAATCTTCCACTTCCTTCCTTCGCTTGAAGCTTCCTTTAAAATTTTGAAATTCCTTGAACCTTTGAACCTTTGAACTTTGAACCATTTTGGTTCAAAGTTCAACAGTTCATTCTCTTTCTTAAAATCCTTTGTTCCTTCAAAGTTTTTGGATCCTTTTCTTTTTTGTTGAACTCGTTGAACCTTTGAACTTTGAACCTTTCAAGGTTCAAGGCTCAATAGTTCAACCTTTCTTTCTTAGCTCTTCGAATCCTTTGTTCTTCTAAGTCTCTCAAACTTTATTGAACTCGTCAACCTTTGAACTTTGAACTCTTTTGGTTCAAGGTTCAATGGTTCAATTTTTCTTCTTCAAAGTCTTCTTTTTGTTATGTCCTTTGAAGCTTTTAAACTTTCCAAAGAGGTTGAACTTTGAACTTGCTGAAGCACTTAACTCTTTAGGTCTGCCAATGTCATTGAACCTTTGAACCCATTGAACCTTTGAACCTTTGGAGGTGGGGTTCAATGGTTCAATGGTTCATTCCATTTGTTTGAAGCCTGTCGATGGACCTTTTGGTTGAACCTCGACGTTGAACCAACCTTGAAATTACCTAAGTGTTTGGAACTTGTTCCTTTGTGAGAGCTCACCTATTGAAGTTGTTGAACCCATTGAACTTGTGAGTCCCTTGACTGAAAATGCTTGAATAATTGAGGAGCTTGAGTGCTCAAAATATTTTTTGAGAAGGAAAGAGAGAATTTTGGCCCACAGGACCAAAATAGCTGATATGATGTCCCCAAAAACAAGTGACAAATTTTGGGAACAATAGCTAGCTCCAGTTGGGGAACTTACATTGATTGTAAAAAAAATCAAAGTGAGTAGAAACCAGAATCCTAGTGCCTTCAAGTATGCTATTGGGCTATGGATTCATGCTACCCAAAAATAAAGGTGCCAAAAAAAAAATTAAAATGAACAACACAAAATAAGCTAAAGACTAAACAAATATACAAATGTACAACTAGACTTATCTGATACTTTAAGAATTAAAGTGCTTCAGATGCTACCCACTTTGAGGCAGAGAAAAAGACATGCCATCTGAATACTTAAAAAAAAATTATTTTCACCATTGAGATGATAAATAGAAAATGGGACTCTCCACAAGGAATCTAATTTCCCATGCATTCCCTTTGGTTTTCTTCTCTTGTCCCATAACAAAACTTGATCACCAATCTAAAAATTATGGGTTTTTGCTTTTTGGTTGAAGAGATTCTTCACCAAACTTTGATGCATAGCAATTCCGTGCACCACCATAGTTTTTTGCTCATCTAGCTCAGTCAAGCACATGATCCTCTTGTCAATGGAGCTTTCATATGTCTGATCTTTGATCGCCTTTGCCAATTTTAGTGTTGGCAATTCCAGGGTGATTGGTATCTCTATGTTGAGACCATACAAAATTTGGAATGGTGACATACCTATCACCCTCTTGGGTGTAATTATTTCTGCCCATAAAGCATCAACCAATGCTTTATGCTAGGTTCATTGGTTGTCATCTACTAGTTTCCTGATGATGGTCACTAGGTTCTTGTTGCTCGATTTTGCTTGGCCATTCTCTTGTGGAAAATAATTAGAGGAGTGGGAGAGGGTAATCCCATAATAAAAATAGAACTAAGTAATCTCATGAGAAGAGAAATAGGCTACATTTTCTGTCATAATCTTGGTTGGGAACCGAAACCTGAAAATGATATCCTCCTTGAGAAAATTGCATACTACTTCTGAAGTAGCATGCTTGGCTAGAATAGCTTCCACCCATTTGGTGAAGTAATCTATGGTTGTGAGGACATAATCATGTCCAATAATTGAAGATGCGTTTATAGCACCAATGAAATTGATTCCCCATTACTGAAATGGCTCTTCTATTATCACTTACATAAGAGGCAAAGTAGAAAACTTGGGTCTTCCAATGAACTGTTGGCACAACTCACATCTTCGTACCCATTTGTATGCATCCTGAAATAGATTAGGATAGTAATACCTAGATTCTAGAATCTTATGGGCTGTTATAGGTGCAAAAAAATGTCCTCCATAGGCCAAATTATGAAAGGGCTCCAGAAGTTGGTTCTGTTACTCTTTATCTACACAGTGAAGGAACACTCCATCGAGGTTCCTCTTATATAGGCCGTTGTCCCATAGGACAAAATTAGCAACTTTTAACTTGACAGTCCTCTTTTCTTTACGATACATGTGAGTAGGACACTCACCATAAGTAAGGAAATGAGCAATACTTGAATACCACTCATTCATGGTGGAGACAAAGAGGACTGTTCGTGTGTCTTCAATTTTTACTTCTTCATGCCCTATTTATTTTAGTCTATTATCAGCAATCAATTGACAAAGACCCCTTCCCCAAAAAAGTTTTGTTGGTTTGATAACAAGATTAAACTCCTAGATTTTAGTAATCCAATTGCCCCTTTTAGTTCTAAACTCCTGCTGAGTTAATATGGATTTGACTATGGTATTAGGAACCAGGGCAATAATATGTGAGTTCAGGATGTAAAAATGGAAGTGCTTTACTGCCTTTACCATTGCATAAGCATGCTTCTCTAGATTTAAATATTTTAGTTCATGAGCTTTGAGAGGACAGCTCATGAAGGATATGGGAGATTCCACACCTTTTTTGTTCTATTGAACTAGAATTGCTGAAAGTGTGTGCTCAGAAGCATAACTATACATTTTGAAATCTTTAGTATAATCTGGACAAACTAGAGTTAGGGCATAGGCGATAGCTATCTTGATGTCTCAAAATATTAATTTACTTTCTTCAGTCCAACTAAAAGTGGCCTTTCCCTTCATCATGTCCATAATGTGACGAGTCTTCTCCGTGAACTCAGGGATGAAACTTCATAGAAAATTCACCTTTTTAAAGAAAGAGTGAACTACAGTCTTACTAGTGGGTAGAGTAAGCTCCTAGATGGATTTGACTATTTTTGAGTCAATCTTTATGCTTTCTTAGGATATAATGTGTCCGATAAGTTTCCCTTTTGTTACCCTAAAAATAGACTTCTTGAGATTTAGAAAAATACCATTTTGGTGACATCATTATAGTACTTGTTGCAAATGATGTAGGTGATCAGGATGATGCCTGGAAAAGACTGTTAAATCATCAAGGTACATCATAATGAAATTACCCATTTCATCTTTGAAATTAAGGTCCATTACTATCTAAAAAGTGGCACCAACATTTGTCATGGTGAAGGTAGTCTTATGTTGGTCTACTTCACCAACTTCCACTTGATTGTACCCTGAGAAATTGTCTAGCATTGATAACATCTCTGAACCAGTCACTGTCTGAAGGACTTGATCCATGATGGGTAGAGGGTAATTATCCTTTAAGGAGGATTGATTCAAATTCATAAAATCCATGTAGAGGCAAATTTTGCCATTCTTTTTTCTCACAAGAACTATGTTTGCAATCCATGTGGAATAATGGATTGAGAAAATTATTCTAGAATTTAGCATTTTATGTATTTCAAATATAATAGTACTTGATATCTTTGTATTATACTAATGGGATTTTTGATTATAAGGCACTGAATCAATCTTGAGAGGAATTTCATGGTGTCATAAGAGTATGCCAAAACATCCATGTAATGGCAAAGTAGGATAGTAAATTTAAGCTTCTCCTCGAAAGTGTAGCACTTCCCAATGTTCACCATCTTGGGATTTTCCTTAGTACCCAAATTTATTTGATCAAACTCTTGGGAGGAGCTTGAATCCATTTGTTACTGTTTGATGAACCTATTTTGCTTGTCAAATAGTTTCTCAAGGGAAACCAAACCTTTGGTAATTTTATTTCCTTTTAGCTGTAGGAATTCTTCACCTATGTCTGAACTTGTTTTAGGGGCTGATTCAAGTTTTTGAGGCTCACTACCTTCAAAGTGAAGATGTTCAAAGCTGTCTCTTTATTCCAAAAAGGTGATGATTTGGTTGTCACCATTGAACACTTGCCAATGATTGGCATTGTCAAGCACACTTGGTCAAAAGACCAGTTCGATAGTGTACCTATCTCTCTTAAAATCTTGGTAAAGAACCAAGAGAGTCACCAAAATAGCTAATGTATCAGCTCGGTCATTGACTTCCCTAGGTACTATAGAGAAACTAAAAGCATCAAATATTTCAATTTTATCCCAAACTAGATTGTGATAATAATGCAATATTCCATTCTTGGTTTGATACAGGTTCCTTACTTGACAAACCACTAGCTTAGTATCTCCTTTGGCATGAAGGAGTTTGACATCCCTGTCTTGAGTGGCCTTCAATCTGAGTAGTAGTGATTCATATTCAGCAGTATTTTTGGTGTTGTTGAATTACAAGTTGTATGAAGAAGAAAAAATATCTCCTTTAAGAGATATCAACACAATTCTAGCTCTAGAACCTATAGAGGAATAGCTGCCATCAAATTCCAAAAACTAGACATCATCAAAAACTAATTTTTATTCTTTTGAAGGGGAGGATTCCTCTGGGCTTACACCATGCTCTATTAAGTCTTTTGTTGTTTTGTGTGATTGAATTTTAAGGCTGTCACATTCAAAAATTTCATCAGATGCCACATGAACCTCCTACGTGGATAAAAATTAATTACCCACGCCTGAAGACTCAAACAGAATTTGGGCTTTAGGTGATGATGTTTGAGTGACAATGTATTTTGCCTCCTTCTCAGGGAGTAATCTCTACATGACACCTTTGACAAGGATCCTCACTTCAGATAGGTCCATACTCAACTCACCACCAACATCTTTGCAAAAATTTTGCCTAAAAAGAGTGTCGTATGAGGTTGGGATGTCAGCCACCAGGACTGTCATCTTGATCTTTTTATCTGGAAATGCCATAAATGCAAATTAGGCATCCTTGATTTATCTCAGTAGTGGCACTTGTTTGTTCTCCATAGAGAAATATCTTTGAAAGGTCTTGATTAGTGTGAGTCTAAGAGATTCTACCACTTTGGCAGGCATGACATTGTCAGACGCACCTGAGTCTATGATACAATTGTTCAGCTAGTGTCCATTTATCATCAAAGAGACATAAAATGGTTCTATTTTCTCAAGATCAGTAGGATGAGTAATGACAAGGATATACCAAGGGGATGTGGGAGTCACCTTTGGAATAGCTGGTCTTGCAGGGACAGTTTTATTCTTTACACATTGAACCAACTTATCCAACTGCTCAGGCTTGGATTGCAAGAATCCAAATTCAGACATTTGAATTTTAGTTTTCTTGACATGGTCGATTATATCAAACATCTAAAATAAAGTAGGAACATGGAAAGGCAGTTCATCCTTTTGGTTTTTAGAGCAGTACTGATCTATGAAATTAAAGTTGGAGGTGAAGGTGTACTTGAGGTAATTTTTTAGCGATCACCAGGTCCTTTGATTGAAAAGGTAGAGTGGTTCCCCGCTTAGTAATTAAAATTACTGGTTGAGATCATTCCTCTATTTTTTCCTTATCAGCTTGCTGGGTTGACTAGTTTTGGGACCGGGTGAATACAACTTATGATCCATCAAATGCTTCACCTTTACTTCTAGGTTCATCTTGGTAGTTCAAGAAATCAATGTTGGAGTCACAACTGATTCTTCTTGGTTTTATGCAAAGATATCAACATTATCTTTTGGGTTCAACTCACGCTAGAAGGATAAATCAGATTCTATTTCAAGATATCCAACTATTGAGTTGGCTAGTGCTGATTTAATGGAAAGTTTCTCTTGTAGGAGAGTAAGGCAATTTGTCTGCCCTTGACTTCTAGTAGCATTGCCTTGGTATGACTGATTGGAAAATTTCTTCATTGGTATATCTCTGTATGTAGGAGCAGACATCCCTTACACCATTTTTTTTTAAGAGCTAGCAACTCATTTTCTAGCTTTTGCACCATAAGATCAATGGTGCCTATAGATGAATATTCAAAAGATGAAATATATTTGCCTTTGTTAGGATTTCTCCTTATCTTTCCTACCAAGATAAGATCATCTTCCACCTCAGTGGCCAAATCTTGAGCTACAACAAGGTCTATGTGGTCAGCCCTTCTCAACAAGAAACTCACTTCTAGAAGCTAAGAATTGATGAAAAAACATTTAAGGTTCTCAGATATTGGCTAAACAATTATAGGAATCCTGTTCCTCAGCTTGTCGAACTTGGCTATGAAGTCCCTCATAGGTTCATTAAGCTCCTTCTTCATTTGTGTGAGCTAAGCCAATAGGGCATGCACATTTTTTGTAGGATTGAACCTTACTTCAAAATTGGCTTTAAGAGTGTTCCAGTCAGTCACCGTTTGTGCTTGCAGATGATAAAACCAGTCTGTAATAGCACCTTGCAATGTTTCCACAAACACCCTGATTGCAATGTCCTCATACTCTGCACCTATCATGCCACAAGCTATGCTGAAGGCTACAATATGTTCATCAGGATGAACTCGTACATTACCAAATAATTTGGGGAAATTCTTCCTAGAATTGTGAGGCAGTTCATGTAGAGGTGGAGTTAGGTTGAGTGGACCAAAAGAGTTACCCCAGGGGCCTTGAGCTGCCATGATTTGACTACTGAAGGGAGGGATAACAAATATTTGAGGGGTATGTATTTAAAAAGATCTGATAACAATAGAAATGCATGTTTTACCTGGTAATGGAGACCTAACTTTGGTAGAATAAAAACTCCTAGTTCATTGAAGGTGAGATGGAGAAGGAAATAGGTCAAAATCGCTTTGCTATACCAATTCAAATACAAGGTCAATAATCCCCTTATCTCTCTATATTCATGTATATCATGGATCTACCAGAGTGTAAAACTAAAATGGATAAGGATAGGAACTACTTCAATTTGAAGCTTGAGGCTTCAAACTACACAAAATGTCCCCAGTGGAGTTGCCAAAAACTGTTAGTGTGGAGCTGGCAGAGTAGACAAAAGCAATGAAACATTTGATCCCTAGAATCTCTAGTTTCATAGATTAGAGTTTATAAAGTAAATGGATAAGGATATAATGATAATGGATAAGACACAGGTGATGCTTCAATTTGAAGCTTGAGGCTTCAAATTGTGCAAAATTGTTGTGTCCCTACCGGAGTCACCAAAAACTGTTGGGTGAATATTTTGTCACCAGCTAACTGATGGGAAAAATAGGTTGTTTCAACCACAATATAAGGAGATTGATAGGCCAAATGTGTAGGTATACCACACCAAAAGGGGAAAATTCTCTGCTCTCATCAAGGGGAGGTTCCCTATAATTATGATATATTAATAAATAAGCTAAAAATAACACTCAGGGGTAGGGCAACACCATCCATATCTCTTTTTTTAGAGATGATGTTCACAAATCAAAGGAAAAATCTTGGTGAAATGATAGAAGGCACTTCTCTTCTTTCAAAAGTGCTATTCAGCAAACAACATGAATCTTTCTGGTAGTGATTGTAAAAGGATGTAGTAACACAACAGAATGAGGTGTAGCACAAAGTCTCCACCTCAACTTCCAAAGAGTGAAATGTATGAAGGATAATGGGGGCACAAATTCATCCCATGATTCTTTAAATGGAAATAGAAAACAACACACTAAAGACCATTGTGGCAGCACAAAGTCTCTCCACAGTCAGCTTTAAGACACCTTCCTGATTACTTCCACTAGTTCTGCTTGTTAAATTAAATGGACAAGAAAGCTTCTAAGAGATAGACATAAAAACAACTTCCTAAATAACACAAGCTATTCTAGCACAAATTCTGAAAGGTCACTTATTTTCTCATTTAAATAAAGAAATATGATTAACAATCTGAGCTCAAAGTCTCAGGAAATGCCTTTCAATTTGGGTAGAGTTTTGCTTCTATAACAAAGAGATCTCTTTCACATAAAATAAGAGATTAAAATATATAGTTCTCCAAGAAAGACTTGGGCACTTTGTTTAATAGAATGACCTATGCTACATTCAATGCCTTGAATGCATTTTTAGTTCTGTGAAGGGGCCATGCACGAATAGGGCATCATCCTTAACTTTGGTGTACAAAATCATCTCGTATGTCTTCTCCTCATCATTTGTCATCTAGTCTATTTGTAGGTGGTTGTCCACTCACTTTTATTCAAAGGGAGAAAATAGGATGTGCCTTTGAATGTTTACGCGCTTAGATGCCTATTTGGTGGACTATTCCACCTACTGGAATAACTCCCTTATAGATATTTTAGTATCTCCTATATCTTTCCCTCTTTCCTATTGTAATTTGAGCTCTCAAGCTATGTTCTTACCTTCATCAGGGTCTTTCAGCTTCCTCTTTAGGTGTTCGGTGAGTTTGTTCTTTAGGTTTCGCACCATATTTGAATATAAATGAGCATTTCATTACCCTAAATTTGACATCCATGGGGATGTCATCGATCACTTGGTCACTTGAACCATGTTGAAAATAGAACCTTTGAACCATGAGAGTGCATCAGTTCAATGGTTCAACAGTTTAGGCGGTCATATTGGCTCCTTTGTTCAGTCGGCTCCTTGGTTCAATCCGCTGAACCATCTCTTCAAACTTGTCTCTAGAATCTTAAACTTCCTTCCTTCGCTCGAAGCTTCCTTTCAAACTTTGAAATTCCTTAAACCTTTGAACTTTGAACCATTTTGGTTCAAAGTTCAATAGTTCATTCTCTTTCTCATAATCCTTTGGTTCTTCAAAGTTTCTAGATCCTTTTCTTTTTTGTTGAACTCATTGAACCTTTGAACTTTGAACCTTCTGAGGTTCAAGGTTCAATGGTTTAGTCTTTCTTTCTTAGCTCTTCAAATACTTTATTCTTCTAAGTCTCTTAAACTTTATTGAACTCGTTGAACCTTTAAACTTTGAACTCTTTTGGTTCAAGGTTCAATAGTTCAACGATTCAATTTTTCTTCTTTGAAGTCTTCTTTTCTTTAAGTCCTTTGAAGCCATTAAACTTTCCAAAGCAGTTGAACTTTGAACTTGCTGAAGCACTTAACTCTTTAAGTCTGCTGATGTCATTGAACCTTTGGAGGCAAGCTTCAATGGTTCAATGGTTCATTCCATTTGTTTGAATCCTATCGATGGACCTTTCAGTTGAATCTCGACATTGAACCAACCTTGAAATTGCCTAAGTGTTTGAAACTTGTTCCTTTGTGAGAGCTTGCCTATTGAAGTTGTTAAACCCATTGAACCTGCGAGTCCCTTGGCTGAAAATGCTTGAATAATTGAGGAACTTGAGCACTCAGAACATGTTTTAAGAAGGAAAGAGAGAATTTTGGTCTGCAGGACCAAAATAGTTGATATGTTGTCCCCAAAAATAAGTGATGGATTTTGGGAACAACAAAGCCAAAAAAAATGATGGAATAGGAGCAACAGCATGGAAGATGTTTTGAACCATGGGGAAGATGGATAAACCCTAGGGATCAATGATGAAGGTAACCATAATTTTGGCTAGATTCGTATCATGAAAGAAGATGAGGTTAGGAGGATCTAAGGAATTTTGTTTGAGTTGAGAATAATCAATGAGTTTAGAAAGGGAGATGAAATTGTTTTAACAAACCATTTCGATAGAGGGAAGACTAGAGGGAAAAGGATCGTAGATCTTATTGTAGGATGACCGAGATAGGGGGTTAGAACCCAAGGGAGAAGCAACCTTTGGCAATTGGTTTAAATAAGGTACCATGTTTTCCTAAACTTGACAATAGGTGTTGTGTTATTTATTTGAGGAGTAGGTCTTTAACAATTAAAATAGAGGAACTCAAAGAGAAGGCTTTCTTTATGAAATGGAGTGGATAATGGCCGGCCGTTGCTAGGGTGAGGAAATGGTGTGACTAAAACTAGGGACCTAATTCATCTCTGAAAACAATGCCCAATGGGTTCTTTCTCATTGATTGACCCTCAATGATAATGGATAAGACATAGGTGATGCTTCAATCTGAAGATTGAGGCTTCAAATTGTGCAAAATTGTTGTGTCCCTAGCAGAGTCACCAAAAAATATTGGGTGAATATTTTTTCACCAGCTAACTGATGGAAAAAATAGGTTGTTTCAACCACAATATAAGGAGATTGATCAGCCAATTGTGCAGGTCTACCACATCAAAAGGGGAAAATTCTCTCCTCTCATCAAGGGGAGTTTCCCTATAACTATGATATATTAATATACTATAAATACGCTAAAAATAACACTCAGGGGTAGGACAACACCATCCATCTCTCTTTTTTTAGAGATGATGTTCACAAATCAAAGGAGATATCTTAGTGAAATGACAGAAGACACTTCTCTTCTTTCAGAAGTGCTATTCAACAAACAATAGAAAACTTTCTAGTAGTGATTATAAAAGGATGCAGTAACACAATAGAATGAGGTGTAGCGCAAAGTCTCCACCTCAACTGCCAAAGAGTGAAATGTATGAAGGATAATGGGGGCACAAAGTCATCCCATGATTCTTTAAATAGAAATAGAAAAAAACACACTGAAGACCATCGTGGTAGCAAAAAGTCTCTCCACAATCAGCTTTAGGACACCTTCCTAATTACTTCCACTAGTTCTGCTTGTCAAATTAAATGGATAAGAATGCTTCTAAGAAATAGACATAAGAACAATTTCCTAAATAACACAAGCTACTCTGTCACTTATTTTCTCATTTAAGTAAAAAAATATGATTAACAATCTAAGCTCAAACTCTCAGGAAATGCCTTTCAATTTGGATAGAGTTTTGCTTTTATAACAGAGAGTTCTCTTTCACATAAAATAAGAAATTAAAATATATAGTTATCCAAGAAAGACTTGGGTGCTTTGTTTAATAGAATGACCTATGCTACATTCAATGCCTTGAATGAATTTTCAGTTCTATGAAGGGGCCATGCTAGAATAGGGCATCAGCCTTAACTTTGGTGTACAAAATCAACTCAAATGTCTTCTCCTTAGCATGGGTCATCTAGTCTATTTCCAGATATGTAGGTGCCTATCCACTCACTTTTATTCAAAGGGAGAAAAATAGGCTATGCCTTTGAATGTTTGCATGCTTAGATGTCTATTTGGTGGACTATTCCACCTACTGGAATAACTCCCTTATAGATATTTCAGTATCTCCTATATATTTCCCTCTTCTTGTTGTAATTTGAGCTCTCAAGCTATGTTCTTACCTTCATCAGGCTCTTTTAGCTTCCTCTTCAGCTGTTTGCTGAGTTTGTTCTTCAGGTTCTACACCATATTTGAAAATATATGAGCATTTCATTACCCTAAATTTGACATCCATGGGGACGTCATCGGTCACTTGGTCACTTGAACCACGTTGAACCTCAGACCTTTGAATCATGAGAGTGCATCAGTTCAATGGTTCAATAGTTCAGGTGGTCATATTGGCTCCTTGGTTCAATCGGCTGAACCATCTCTTCGAACTTGTCTCTAGAATCTTCTGCTTCCTTCGTTTGCTCGAAGCTTCCTTTTGAACTTTGAAATTCCTTAAACCTTTGAACCTTTGAACTTTTAACCATTTTGTTTCAAAGTTCAACAGTTCATTCTCTTTCTCAGAATCCTTTGGTCCTTCAAAGTTTCTAGATCCTTTTCTTTTCTGTTGAACTCATTGAACCTTTGAACTTTGAACCTTTCGAGGTTCAAGGTTTAATGGTTTAGCCTTTCTTTTTTAGCTCTTTGAATCCTTTATTCTTCTAAGTCTCTCAAGCTTTATTGAGCTCGTTGAACCTTTGAAGTTTGAACTCTTTTTGTTCAAGGTTCAATAGTTCAACGATTAAATTTTTCTTCTTTGAAGTCTTGTTTTCGTTAAGTCCTTTGAAGCCATTAAACTTTTCAAAATGGTTGAACATTGAACTTGCTGAAGCACTTAACTCTTTAAGTCTATCGATGTCATTGAACCTTTGAACCTTTGGAGGTAGGGTTCAATGGTTCATTCCATTTGTTTGAATCTTGTTTATGGACCTTTCAGTTGAACCTCGACGTTGAACCAACCTTGAAATTGCCTAAGTGTTTGAAAATTGTTCCTTTGTGAGAGCTCGCCTGTTGAAGTTATTAAACTCATTGAACCTGCGAGTCCCTTAGCTGAAAATGCTTGAATAATTGAGGAACTTGAGCACTCAAAACATTTTTTAATAAGGAAAGAGAATTTTGGCCTGCAGGACCAAAATAGTTGATATGTTGTCCCCAAAAATAAGTGATGGATTTTGGGAACAACAAAGCCAAAAAAAATGATGGAATAGGAGCAACAGCATGGAAGATGTTTTGAACCATGGGAAAGATGGCTAAACCCTAGGGATCAAACATGGAGGTAACCAAAATTTTGGCCAGATTCATATCATGAAAGAAGATGAGGTTAGGAGGATCTGAGGAATTTTGTTTGAGTTGAGAAGAATCAATGAGTTTAGAAAGGGAGATGAAATTATTTTAACAAACCATTTCGATAGAGGGAAGACTAGAGGGAAAAGGATCGTAGATCTTATCGTAGGATGACCGAGATACGGCGTTAGAACCCAAGGAAGAAGCAACCTTTGGCAATTGGTGTAAATAAGGTACCATGTTTTCCTAAACTTGACAATAGGTGTTGTGTTATTTATTTGAGGAGTAGGTCTTTAACAATTAAAATAGAGGAACTCAAAGAGAAGTCTTTCTTTATGAAATGGAGTGGATAATGGCCGGCCGTTGCTAGGGTGAGGAAATGGTGTGACTAAAACTAGGGACCTAATTCATCTCTGAAAACAATGCCCAATGGGTTCTTTCTCATTGATTGACCCTCTGGGAGATCTAAAAGATAGATTATGAATCAAGGACCATATATGATTAGAAAATAAGGTCTTTTTATGAAAGATTGGATTGGTAATTTTAACCCAGTTAAGGAGGAGATTCAGGAAATCCCTATCTAGTTAATACTTTACAATTTGCCTTTAGATTACTGGTCAGAGGAGACCCTTAAGGAAATCAGAGACAAATTGGGAACCTTTGTGGAAACATATGAACACATTGAGAATCATGATTATAGTATGTATGCTAGAATCTATGTGTTGGTTAAACCTACTTCCCCCTCCCAAAGTGAATCAAAATTTTATCAGAGATAGGGTTTGGCAGTAAAAGGTGGAGATTGATAAAGCAAGGAACTACTGTAAGGTATGCAAGAAGTTGAACCACAATGGGAAAGAATGTGAAATGCAAAAGTTAGATCAAGGGGAAGAAGGTCAAGGCTCAAAACTTGGGGAAGGATCATGAGAAAAACCTAATGAGGAAGTTTCACCAGAAAAGATAGATAGGTGAGGAGAGAACTCATCAATCTAAGAGGTAGGATTTTATAATTCAATGGCTCAAAAAGAGGGTGAGGTGAACATAAGACAGGTCAAACTCAAATGGGGGGATGAAGTAATGGAAGGAAGTGGGTAAGGGGATCAAAAAACTCCAAGGCTTTTGAGAGAGATAATGGCTTCACAAAGCTTGGAGAAGGAGAATATATAGGTATTTATTTGTAGAGGTGATGAGATTTTGAGGAGGGAAGACTTTTGGAGTTCATTGGCTAGAAGGAATATGTTGTGTTCACAAGACAATGTTCAGAATAAAGAAAACACCCCCCTCAAGAAGGTCAAATGAAGGATCTTCAGACTCGTCAGAAGCTGGAGAAGGTAGTGATTTTGGAGAAGATTAAAAGGTAATATTAGAGAGTAGATCCATTATCTAAAGTGCCTCACAAAGGCAAAAACTAGCTTATAGAGAAAGGAAATCTAAAGGATGTAAATCAAGAAAAGTGTTATCAGAGCTGGCAAGAAATTCCAAAGGACAAATGAAGCTAAGATTAGGGAATGGATTATCCCTTCCCCAGTCACCATAAGGGCCTTAACCTGGAATGTTAGGGGCTTAAATACCCCTAACAGGAGATTCTTGATCAAATGATAGGTTGATCAGGGAAAAGTAGATTTGCTACTTTTTTAGAAAACCAAACTGAATCATGATAATACTAAAATTTTATTGTTGAAACGGAGAGAATGGCAAGTAATTTTTTAGGAAATTGATGGTGCTTTGGGAGGATTAGAGATTCTATGGAATCTAGATAAAATCAAGGTCAAAAAATTGATGAATAATCATAACTGGCAACTTGTTAAAGCACACTCTAATGTAAGAAACTTCTTAGTTTTTATGATTAATGTGTATGGCCTAATTGAGACAGCTAAGGAGAAATCAGTTTGGGATCAAATTGCTACAGTGTTAGAGCTATGAAAAGAGTAAAAAATGGTTTTAAGTGGGGATTTAAATACTACTTTAGATGGATCAAATAAGAAAGGAGAGATTAAGGGACTCACCCAATCTTAAACAGATTTTAAGAATGTTGTGAACAAAAATCATTTGATGGAAATCAGTCTAAAAAATGGAAAATTCACCTGGATCAATTGACAAATAGGTTTCATAAGTATAACATAAAATTTTGATAGATTCTTTATAATATAGGAATGAGAAGAGACTTAATACATTTTCAAATCCTCTATATTGCCTCTGACTAGATTAGATCACTTCCAGTTTTATTGAATTTGGAAAACTATTATCCACGAGAAAGATGTCATTTTATGTTCAAAATTATGTGGTTACATGATGAAAAGATTAAGGATATGTTGAAGGATTGGTGGGAAAATGCACCTAAGATGGGAGGATTTCACATGTATAACATGCACAAAAAAATATTGTTTATTAAAGGGAGGCTTAAGGATTGGAACCAGGGTCACTTTGGTAATAGTTTTGAAGAAAAAAGTAATCTAGAAAAAGAGCTTTTAGAGTTGAATGATTTGGTGATTAGAGATGGAATGGATGTGAATTGTTTCACTAAGGAGAAAGACATAAAGAGAAGATATAAAGAGATCCTAACCAGAGAAGAGATTTTTTGGAGACCAAAGTCTCGTGAGTGTTAGATTTGAGTAGGAAATAAAAACACAAGTTTTACACATGTCCACCAAAGTCAAATGAAGCTAAAAAAAATTAGAAATTATTAACTAAGGATGGTAGAACCATAAATACACCAAAAGAATTGGAGGAGCAGACGGTAGGCTTCTTCACAAATCTTTTCAAAAAAGAAGACAATCTAGCAAACCCAAATAGACAAGATTTTCTCAATGTCATTTCAAGGAAAATTCATGATAGAGAAAATAAATAGTTGTGTGACCCAATCTCAGTAGAAGAGGTGTGAACAACAGTCTTCCAAATGAGCTTGGATAAGGTGCCAGGTCTAGATGGCTTTCCAACAAGTTTTTTTTAGTCCTTCTAGGACATTGTAAGCAGAGATTTAGTGAAGTTGGTGGAGGAGTCGAGGAAAAGATAGGTGATGTTGTGGGAATTTAATAACACCTTTTTAGCATTGATCCAAAAGAAAAAGAAGAATGAAAAGGTAGAAGAATTTAGACCCATTGCTCTCTATAAAAGACTTTATAAAATAATAACCAAGGTGATCAAAAATAGACTAAAAAAGGTCTTACTAATCATAATTTTGGAGGAGCAAAGTGGGTTTATCCCAAGAAGGGAAATAATAGAAAGTATTATCCTGGCACATGAAGCCATCCATACAGTTTGGTAGGATAAAGTGGAGAGGATGATCATTAAGTTGGACATCAGGAAAGCCTAGGATCAAGTTGATAGAGAGTTCTTATTAGAAGTATTGGATAGATTTAGCTTTGATTAATTATGGATCAAATAGGTCAAAGGTTGTATTTCAGGACTGAGATTCCCGATGCTAGTGAATGGGTCTTTGAAAGGTTTCTTTAAATCAATAAGAGGAATAAGGAAAGGAGATACATTATCCCCCTTCTTATTCATTATAATGGTGGAAGCTCTAGGAAGAAGTATTGAAGTAGAGAGGCCTAGAGGAAGATGGAAGGGAATCAAAATTACCCGTTGCATAGAGGTAGTTACTCATACACAATTTGTAGATGACACAATGTTGTTTTGTGTCTCAAGTAGAGCAGAACCCAGAACTATCTGAACCCTATTAGACAACTACAGTAGAGATTGTCAGAAAAAGGTAAACTTGGCCAAATTAGAAGCTTTCTTCTTCAACATAGACATAAGAAAACAAATAGATCTTGTTATAATATTTGGAATTAGGAGAGGCTCACTCCTTGATAAATTTATGGGCCTGCCTATACATGGTGGGCTAAGTAAATTATTTTTATGAGATAGGATCTTGGATAATTCTAAGAAACTAGAGGCTTGGAAAGGTAAATGGCTAATGATATCTGGAAGAATAATTATGATAAAATCAGTTATATCAATAGTGCCTATATATACCATGTCTTGTATGAAATTGCCACAAAATGTTTTTGAGCTGATGAAAAGATGGATGAGAAAATTCTTTTGGAATGATAGCTTAGACCAAAATAGAATTCCACTTATGGTGTGGGAAAATATCTACCATCCTAAGGACATGAGGGCAGTAGGGATTCAAAAATGGCCACTTATGAACAAAGATTTAGGGGCAAAGTTAATTTGGAATATGTATCATAAATATGATCAAAAATGGATAAGATTTTTGCAACACAAATATCTTGATTCTAATTTCCCCTGAAGAATCCTCATTATTCAAAACCCACTACAAGATCAATAGTGTGGAACTTCTTGATGTCTTTCTACAACATAGTGATGGAGCATGTATCCTGGGATAGTAGAGGAGGTCAACAAGCCAACTTCTAGAAGGACTCATGGGGGGTCTTAAAAGACTCATAGAATTTAAAGGTTTGGAAGAAGCAAGAAGAATTTTGGAAGAAGAGTAGGGAACCTTTGTAAGAGACTATGCTGAGAGAGAGGATTATGGTGGGATTTTAATATGGAAATGGAAATTGTTACAACAGACCAAAATTTTAGATGAATATAAGGAGAGACTAGACAACCTTATAAAGTAACACAACATTCACTTTTGTGAAGGAGAAGATAGGGTTCAATGGTGCGTAACAAAATTAGGTAACTAAAATGTAAGATTAGGCTATAGGGTATTTGAATCGACAACAAAATTGGAAAATTGGAAAATAAAGTTGATATAGGGGAAGCATTGCCTTCCCAAAGCTGGGGTCTTTTCATGGATGGTTCTCTAGAATAAATTTCTCATAAGAGACAAGCTACAATGGATAGGGATTGTGGGAATGCATAGATGTTGCCTTTGTAAAAAAATGCAAAGGTCCTTTACAGCTTAAAAGAGTCCTTCAAAAAGTCATCACCTACCCTTCAGGGACATTACTTCAGATAAAAAGTATGAAATAATTCACCTAAGTAAAATGATTTAGAAAGAAATTCCAAAATAATTCGATAAGGACTTTAAAACAAAATCCCAAAAGTAATATACTTAGTGAAGGACCAAAACAAACCTTCTAAAATAATTCACTGGTAAGGAAATAGCCAAAAGACTAAAGAGCAAAGCTATTAAAAGGAAAACACTTGGGTATTTACATGTAATAGACTTTAACTTTGTTTAGGAACATTTCTTACATACTCGACATGAATAAAGGTATAAGCTCAGACATGTTTTGCAGATAGGGATACCCAATTTTTTCCTAAAATGCAATAATTTGGTCAATAGTAAGCTTACACTTCTTATATCTAGCTCATGCTAGGAAGTCCAGTTAACTATCTTGCTAACAACCCCTTTGTTAGTGATTTCTTATCTATAGGTTATTCCTTCCAAGCCAAAGAGGAGTTCTTCATTTTCGTCCGGATTATGTGTGCATCACCAATTGGGTATTTCTACCACACCCTTATTACTAGTTTCTTATCTTCTAAAATTAATAAATTAGCATAAATTAAGAGAAATGGTACCTACTTACTTAGGGTACAAGTGCAATAAAATGTAGATTGAAATGAATGTATATGCTATGTTTGGAACAAAATATGAACCATATATATATTGATCCAATACCCAAAACTAACACTAAAATCTAGGATGATAATATGAACTCGACTAATATAGTTGAAAGTGGTAGTTCACACAAAATGGTATTAGCCATGTCAACACAGTAACAATATCATTAAACACAATCATAATTATATCAATATGGATGATATAGTTTAGGAAGAGTGAAGGCATAAAATAGATGGTATCGATTGGATCGATGTCATAGGATATAGGGAAGCTAACATAACTTGACAAGAACTAAAGGGAAGAGATAAATGAATAGGAACTATAAGGAGGCTAGATTGATATTAGTAATGGTGTACTCAGTATATAGTATCAACATCTCTCATAAAACACCACAAGCCTTTCCCACCCCATTCCTGGTGAACCCTTTAAGGTGTAAACTCAAGAAGATTGATGCATCGACAAGTAAAAAGTAATATAAAGCATTAGTAAATGATAAAGTGAAAAACATTATGTGTATATAAAAACCAAGGTTTAAATAAAATAGGTCCCTACCATGTCTATGATTGTTAAATATGGTACAATGAGATAAAATACTAGAGATTTAGAATATCATGAAGTTTTAATTGGGATATCAATGTTTGTGATAATAAGAACATTTTTTGTATTGTTCTACATGGATAATGCATCTTATTTAGATCAATTATGTAAGTAAATGGTCTAAAATATCAAATTTAAGATTTTCACTAATAAGGCTAAACTTACCAATGAATAATATCAAGCCTTCCTCTAATCCTACTATTGTTACATCCAATCTGATATGCTCAATGTTACCACTAGACACCATAGGGAATGTATGAAAATTTTCTCCTCCTATTATACATTATAAAACACATAATATATAACCTATTGATGTACTTATCATGAATACTAAGATTGATAATATAACTACGAAAGACAATTATATACCATGGATGAGCAAGATTTCTCTAAATATCTTAACATGAATCCACATTAGATTGATGTAATGTTATATATAGTAAGAGATGAGCATAAACATTTGTCCCAAATTTTCATAGTATGTGTTCATAAATATATTAATAGTACATTAATTATGAGTACATATTTAGTCATCTATGTGAAAACCACCCAAAATTTGCAACAAAAATATAGACTCCAGTAGATATCCATAAATATTCCTACATAAAAAAACTTTATGCCTTCCATGCCAACTACACATGTTCAATTACCAACCTCTCCTACTACACATTCCCTAAATTATATTATAGTATATCTACATGCCAAGGTGTTGCATTTAAATCAAGGCACAGTGAGATCTATTAATTCCATGGATTTTCATGCCTTGCTCCATAACCCATTATCCCTTGAGATATCAACCTATCATTTACAAAATGGTATTGCAGCTCCTAAGATTGCATTATATAAATGTAAAGGTGATCCTGAGTGATACCTTAGGTCATTTCATTTATCATTCTTTGATTATGCATAAAATGACAAACTATTGACCAAACTATTTACATTAAGTGTCAAGGACTATGTATTTTTATTGTTATATGATTGTTCCCTCCAATCTGTAGGAGTATTCAACCTGTTTGGGGACTAATTCCTAATAATGTCTCACATCAACATTTATGATAACATATCTTGTATATAATTTTCTAAGGCCAAGAAAGGACCCAATGAACCTATTAGCTGTTTTTTACTTTGGTATAAGATAATGCTAGCCAAGATGGCCAATGTTATGGCTGAAAATGAATTTAAAAAGATATTCAAACAAATATTGTTCTCACAAATCAAGGAGTCATTTACATTTAAGAGATTACAATACTTTGATGAGCTTTACCATATAATACATGACAGATAAGTCAAGTTAATAGATTTGAAAAAAATTAAATCTAAAAATACTCCTACAAATACTTCAAAAAAAAAGTTTAAAATTATACAAAGTTACAAGGTCACACCAAATGATAGTAAGTATGAGGAAAATATTATAGTCAATGTAGTGTCACAACTTACAAGACAACTATAATTGACAGCTCCAATAAAGAGGAAAGTTTAAAGATTACCATCACTTCCTTATGTACTACTAGAGAATTTACTTGAATGCAACCTAATCAAACTTCATCCTTCATAAGAGTTTGATCTAAACATGCCTATTGAAAGGAACTATGATGGAAATGGATATTTAGATTATCATCAAATTATGGTAAATTCAATTAACATAATATATAAGGTACATGATCTTATAATATCAAGTAAAAAATATCTATTTAGGCACCCATATAGAGGAATATATATTGAAACATAATGGAAATCAAAATTTTAAGATATTTAATGATATATTTCTTAAACATATAATATTAGAAACTAAGGATACATCGAAGGTAAATCATGCATACAAGATGCATTATCCATCTATAACATGTGATCATCCAGGTTATGCTATTATTAGTACACCATAGTACACTAAAATATGTACACTTAAATATGGTAGTCACAACTACATGTGTATGGTATGATTACCCTCTATTGTGATTTTTATCTTCTCCTCCACCCACACCAACACCATAATTGGTCATTAAAAATATTTAGCATCATTATATAGATATGGTTGGTACCCCTATTTAAGCTCATTATACATAGATGGTTGGTATGTCTATTCAAAATCATTTTAGAGAGTTAGTTTCTACACATATATATAGGATTTATTTATACACCTAATTTAAAATAACATTGTTGGGCCTATTATAAAACCATGTATTCAATGTCAATCACATCAAAGAGTTAGTTAATGGGCAATTCAGGCCATCATCTCCTATAATACATACTCTATTTACACTGTGGAAAGTTAAACATGTTCCACAACACACACACATGCATCAATATATCTTCCTCCTATATAGAGGACCCTAACAAAACCCAAACAATCTAGTGTTACACATAATATAGTGAGTTCTATGAGTAATGATCATGATAGCTATGGCACACTACATGATTTCTTATCATATTATAACACACCCACAATTAGTAAATTTCATCCATGATAGAGTAACTTTAATATATTCAACATAATCACTTCCCATGGTACTCATATTTATGTGATCAATGGTTAGATTTTTCAAACCTAAAATATTTAAAAATTAAAAGAAATCAAATAATCATAAAATATATAAACATTCAAAAACCCAAAATTAGGGCATGAACATGGCATGATTACTAGATTACACTATTTACATATTTTATTTATAACATGTTCAGTAAAGGGAATATTAATTTCATATGCATATGTATTTTATGGTATATGAATGTGATACATGACATATTTGTTAACCATAAACATATAGACTTTTCATGTATACAATGGCCATGCATATTTTGGTGGCATATATTTTTATCATTAATTTTATTAGTTTATATCTTTCTATGACCTTTATACCATTTTGAGCTAACTATATATCTTACACACGCCTTGATAGTTTCTCATATCTTACACAAAACTACCTAGATACCCTATTATACTATGATGTGAGATTGAAACTTATAGATGGTGTAGACTAGTTACTTATTCTATGTTCCATTTATGTTGTTACTCTCTTAAATGATAGAATACTTTGTGTTCATATTTAATATGTCGTCTTTTGGCCCTATTTGTGACATATTTATGTCCCTTGAGTGTGTTTATTTGCCTTATTTGACACAACATCTTTGATGTCCCTTGTTTGTAACATATTTACGTCCCATTGAGTGTGACCCTTGGCCATGTTTTTTTAGACATATTTATGTGGCCCATTTCCTTATGTGTGACATTAATACTTATTATTGTTAAGTTTCCTAACATTTAGTGGTGCCATGGTCTATATCTTGCACTTTTACTATATAGTATTATTTAGAATTCCTTATACTACCCACTATATATATATATATATATATATATATATATATATATATATATATATATATATATATATATATATATATATATATATATATATATATATATATATATATATGACACTTATATGATTTGCATTTCATACTTTACATAAAGCTTTTATTGACAAATACATTACTATGATGGCATACTCTCCACCTATTCACATGATATCACATGATACTATCTTTATACATGACATGATATAGTTGAATCTTATTTTAAAATGAGTAAAATATAATATACATCCCTCATCCAAAATGGGTGGAACTATTATGGGATTGTTATATAAATATAGTCCTTCATGAGCATAAAATTAAACCAAAGTACAGACTTTATAAAATCATAGTAGTTCATATATCAAATGGTTTAGATACATGATAGATATTGACACATTGATACATATTACAGTGACATATGCCATGCATATGCACTCACATTACATACACTCGAGTATAGATTCATACACACTTGGATGTATATGCATGGAAATATGTACACAATTGATAGAAACAAGAATTAGAGTTTTATGCATACACTTAAATTTGAGATATAATTTCCCAAATTCCACATATAGATGTACATATCATTCTATATCAATTTCTATAGATTTAGGTGGCATGATACTAGTTCACACACACCCGCACACTCATATGTGCACACACACACACACACACACACACACACACACACACACACACACACACACACACACACACACACACACACACATACACACACACACACACACACACACACACACACACATTTAGATTCATAAATAATTATATTAGTTCATGAAAATATACATAATAAACATATTTTACAATTAAATGGAAAATAGTTGTCATATCGATTCACACTTATCAAATCTACAGTCATGACAGATGCATGAACATTTTTCATTCCCTTTCTATCATGATTTTATTATAAATTAAGTGAACTTGATCGAAAATATACAATGAAACCTATGTTCATGATGGGGGCATTAACATTGTTTGTTCCCTTTCAAAAATGCATTTTTAATTACATGAATCGAATTAAGTGAACTAAAGTAAAACTATGTGATTGAATCTATAAGCCATCTTCAATGCTTGATTAATTTTCTTTTAGTGAACCTATCATGATGGTTCTGCATTTTATCGATGTAGTTATTTGGGTTTGTATATTACATACTTTTGACTAAATTCATAGGGGTTGGGTCATGCTTTCTTCCCAACCCAAGATCTTTCATAGTAAAAAATATTTAGGGCACAATCACATAAACTTTCCATGTGTTTTAGAAAGCAAGAAAAAAATTCCAATGCTTTGATAGAGAAGCATCATCTCCAAAAATTTGCAAGGAAAACATGGTCTTACCAACATGCAAGTATGCTTTTACCCTTGTCATTTATTTAAAAAAAATAGTCTCAAATTAAAATTATCAATCTATGGACACTTACTACACATGATTGTAGGTTTTTCTATTTAGTGACTTATATAATGGGATATCCGTACCAAATACAAAGTGTGTTGTACACACTTAGGTACATTTTATTATTTTACTCAATAAATTCCATTACTAGAATAAAATGGGGGCATTAGTAAAAATTAAAATCTATTACCTGATACGTAAAATGACAATCTTGATGCATGTTTAACATACATGGATTGAGCACAAAAATAATTTCCTAATCCTCCACTCTCTCACACTTACATGATATATTATGAGTTGACCCTTTCATTCTAATGTTCCACCATTAGAGGAACTTCACTATATATTTCAAAAACTTCTTAATATACTACATAGTTGGATATAGACTCTCAATTTAGTTTTCTTATACATAAGTTGATTTTTTCATATTCGGTCAATATTTCCAGTCAATAGTGACATGATTTAGTTAGAACCAAACCTCTCCTAGTAATCGATAATTATCAAAATAAAACTTTTTCATAGGGTTAACCCATTTTTATAGCATATTGTTGGCATGGGAAATTATCCAATTATACTCACATATAAAGAAATCAACGTCTCATTTGAAAGGGAATAGGAATTTATTTACTACACACATACACACTATTTCACATTGAGTAAATCTTCCCTATTATTCCAAAAGTATGAACCTATCACTAGGAACAATAAGAATCCAAGTATGAGGCATACTAAATCTAAGTTTAAAAAAAAACATTTTCAAGTACCAAACATGATTCATTAATTGCTTAAATATAATGAAGGAGCATAATTACACAATCCCACTTGCTGAGAGAACTAAATATGGCATGATTCCCCTCAAATTATTAAAAATTTAGGAAATGATTAATAATTGAATAAGGGTGATTGGTGTTATATCAACCCATTACATTTTCCTATTTTTTACAAGTTTCTATTCATCATAAACACACATAGGATTTCAAAGTAAAGGAGACTGATTTCTAGAGTTGCATGCATCATCAAGGTTTGGTATCTACTGAACCTATATACTATAAGGACAAGAAAATACCAATAGGCAAAGATTTTGAAACAATAACCTATATTGATTTGTATTTAATGATTTTAATAGTTACAAATCAAGAATATATAAGCCTTAACTCAAAATTGGAGTTGACATGAAAATTTTGAAACTCTAAAAATAAATAGAACTTGACCTATCATTTTTAGGAGCTGCTATTTTTAGTAAGTTTCACATGCAAGTGTGCATAGCACTAAAAATATATAAAAATTAACTAAACTTAACATATCAGATGAATTTCAACTAAAGTTTAAGTCTAGTTATAAAAATATACAATTTCTAAAATTAGAAAAATGTTAAAAATAATATTAAACTTCAATTTTGGACCCTCATATGGTTAGATATAGCTTCTAAAAGATATCAAAAACATCCATAACCAGATAGGATAGGTTATAGCCACACCAAAAATTTTATGATGGTCATCTTAGCATGAAGATGGGATCAAATAGAGCTATGGATCAAAAATTTTCGCCTCTGAAAGTTTGACCTCTTTTTTTACATCATTATCCTCTAGTTGAAAGCAACTCAACTCTTGTAATTTGCTCTGATTGTAATGATGACATTTTTTTATTATCAATCTTATTCAACTCCCATTCTATAATCCAAGTGTTGTCTTCCTACTGTAATCATTCCCACTGTACCAAATACTTGTCATAACGTCTTTACCTTGTGTTTACTATCTTCTTATCTAGAACTTGCACTATTTTTTTCTTCTTGTTTGGCACCTATTTCTATCAATCTACTTCTTCACATAATTCATGTTCACCATATTGTTCATGAAAATCATATAAATATGAAATATTAAATATTAGAGATATATCAAAATTCTATGGTAAACTCACCTCATAAACATTGTCATTGATTTTCTTCACAATTCTTCATGGTCCAATTTTCTTTTACTTCAACTTATTATATATGTCTTTCAAAAATATTTCTTTGCTTAAGTAAAGCATTACTAAATATCCTTATTAAAATATTTTTGATCTTCTTATAACATTTTCTATTACTTTATACTTATTACTTTCCCATAACTTTCTTCTTACTTCTTGTAACTATTATATATGTTTTGAAAATGCTTCTACATCATCACCAACTCATTCTACAATTAGTAACTGTAACAAAACTAAAACACTAATAGGATATTTTTCATAAACAATCTAAAATGTTGATTTTATTGTTATATATTTACTAAACTATTATATGCAAACTCAGCTTATGGTAAAGCCAAGTCTCATATATTGTGCTTCTATTCAACTATGAATCTCAATAAGTTTCCCAAGCTCCCATTTACAACTTCTATCCATCTGTTTGCAGGTAGTATACGCTACTAATATGTAATTTAGTCATTATCTTCCTCCATAAAATCCTCAAAAATTGACTTATAAGCTTCATGTCCTTATTTGATGTAATAGTTTTTAGAACACCATAAAATCTCACAATATTGTTAAAAAATATTTTGCAACTCTAGTGGCATCATTGGTTTTCTTCCATGTAATAAAATGAACTATCTTAGAAAAGATATCTACCAAAAAAAAAAAAAACATTACCTCTCTATATGTTTGGTAATCCCAACACAAAATCTATACTCAAATCTATCCATGGTCCTCTTGGAACTAAGAATGATAAGTATATCCCTTTATTTTATGCATGTCATTTTGCCACTTGACATATCCAACACCTTGAAACATATCATCACATATCTCTTCATCTTTGAAAAAAATAATTCTCCACCAAAGCTATTGTCTTTGTCTTACCAAAATGTCCAACCAAACTACCACTATGCAATTATCTTATAAAAATACATAACATATAGAGAGTGGTGCATGTGACTATACAATCATAGTCCTTAATTTCCACATAGGTTAGTTTTAACTAAAAAATTTCAACATTGATTAATGATACTAACCCTAATTAGAAGAGCTAATATTGTGTAGACAAAAAATGCGCTTCAAAAGTAAGTGAACCACATATTTATTTTAGTATGATTTCTACTTTTATAATACATTAACATTCAGAAAGTCACCCATAAAAATTATATTCATCCCTTTATTATATGTACTATATTTAAAATATTCCACTTGTCAAATAAGTGTAATTAGTTTCAATATTTAACATTTATATGTACAATTGAATGACATATCTTAATATTTGAAGTACATCACATTATTCTAACCTATCAATGTTAATATTGTATTAACTCAAATTAAGATAAAATAATGTAATAATTTTATAAGTACAAAATTGAATATATATATATATCCAAAACAAAAAGTCCTTTTCAACATTATGCATGTTTTGATAGTGAAAAATAACATTTTTCTTTTTTATGTAACATATATATGTAAGCTTTATATAAAAATAGAATCATTTTTGTTTCAAAATTGTCTTTTTACAAGAAATCTTTTTATGCTTAAAAAATGAAAATAAATTTAGCAAAAAAACTAAATACATTATCAATGTAAAAATAGGGAATATAAAATCAATAAAAGTTTTCTCTTGTATTTCAATGGTACAAAATCATGAAAAACTACCACAATTCGCCAAAAACTTCTTCAATATAATTATACATCCTATAAGGACCTTGAGAACAAAAGGGCAATTTTTGCATTATATCTTGGATTTCCCTCATTATTTCCATTTGATAGAAACCTAATAAACTGAAGTGTACTTTCAATAGGTTGAACTCCCTATTCATTTGGAAAACACTATTCAATTTGTATTATTTAATATATTTTTAATGGGGTTTGTGCAACACAACCAAGACTAATTAATTACTTATTTAAAATTATTTAATTTATTATTTTTCATTTAAAAGACAAAATCCAAATTTAAGATGAATGTTTTATAAGATTGTGAAATACATATTCTTTCAAAAACACCACGCTGAGAAAAAACTTAACAGTTATACAATATATATAAGAATAATCAAATCAAAGAAATAAAATAATTTTTTTTCTTTCCAAACTCGCACAAACACATGCCTTTGAGAAGACAAGCCTTTGAAAATAAAAAAATAAAAATAAAAATTATAAATTTTACACTTGCTATATAAATCCTTCCAACATACACTTTTACACGTGCATGAGAATTACAAGGATGTGATGTATACATCTGAAATGTTTTCGCAAATGGTTGAAGATGATGTGTATTTATGAAATGTAGTCATTGCACATTGCCATATGCTCAAAAAATAGTGTTTTCATGCCATAAGTACATTCAAGAAATATCTAATGTGATGACTACATCTTTACTAGAACACTCAAATAATGAATAAAAAAAGAAATAAAATATGGAATAAAAAATCATCAAATCATAATTAGGAGGGAATTTTTGTCATGGATATTGCAATTAAAACTACTCTCACAGGGACATACACAAATTTTGGAATAATACATAAGACACAAGAAACATTTCACATAAAATTTTAAATAGATATTGTTGAAGGTTTAGGATCTAGAGTTTATAGTTTAGGTTTTAATTTTTAATAATAATTTTTTTATTAAAATAAGTTTCGAAAATTTAAACCATATGTAATTGGCATACATAAAGTCACATTTCATAATTTTCATGACCGTTTTTTAAATTAGAATTAAAAAAAAGTTCGAAATGAATATTGAGAATGCATAAAATCATAATTTAAAATATATTTTTGGTACATGTTATATTTGTAAGTAGGATTGTAGAAATAAAATAAATCATAAAATCAAAGATAAGGCATGTTAACTATTTGAATAAAATGGCTAAAACACGTGATTTATTATTTTACAATTATTAAAAAGCACGGAGAAAGTCAATTTATGGAAAATAGCTTGGAAAGGTTTACACGTGTGATTAAAAGCTATAAAATTAGAAGCTATAACATTCAGCATGTGTCTCCTGACGTCTCGCACAGTTGAAGCCTAAGAATAGATTCGGAGGACTTATCCAAACATACTTGACAATGAATTTCTAACAAATGTTTTAATTTATTTGCTGTTTTTTGGATAGAAATATAAAAGTTAGAAAATGAGATATTTTGCAACAACAAATAATAAATAAATTAATTAAATATAAATTTATATTTTTCTTTCACATGTTTGTCGAAGAGTGAGTTAGAAACTGTATTATAAAGGGATTTAATATTTAATTTTGTTGTCATATATTTAAAAATATAAAAAATGTTAAATCACATAGAAAATCCATGCATTGTATTGATGAGAGGACGCACAAGCCAAATAGATAATGCAAATGGAAAAGTTCAATTTATCCGGTATATGTTGGAGCACTCATTAAAATACGTCAATTAAAAAAATGATAAGAAATGGTCCATGCAGACCACACACAACATAAAAATAAGATGATCATGGTTTAAAAATACTGGAAACCATGTATCATTATATTTTGTGCTTTACACAACCAATTTTTTTTAAATCAATCTCATAAAATACATTTATCAACGTAATATATACTTTTACCGAAAACATAGATGAATACAGGGAACAAATTTTCCTTCTACTATATTAATATTAATTCTATAAAGTGAAAGGATTTCATTGAGCTTGTAATTACAACAATTAAATGTGTATGCAATCGTGATCCAAACCAAAATGATAAACCTAAAAATCCTATTTATTTTACAATCAAAATGATTACTACAAAAATTTTAATTTTCCAAACATATGTCTATGTAAACATGAATTCAATGCAAAATTAAAAGTGTATAAAAATCTAATTCTATGTGTAATGACTTCAATATATGTAGATTATTTCTGATTTAAAAAAATACATGAAATAATATATTATACTTTTGATGATGATGTAATAAAATAGATATAAGATTAAAAAATAAATCATTATTATTATATATAGTATATTTTTCTAAAAAGATAGGCCAACACTTTACTCACTTTAAATATCTAAAAACATAAATTCTAAAAATAAAAATGGAAAAAAATTATTATAAATTTACTAATAAAAATATATATTTAATATATATCTCATCACAAACAATTTGAAAGTAGATATAAAATTCAAAAATTGTAGAAAACCCACTTACATTGACCAACATCTATAATGACTAGCCAATAACTAGGAAATGATAGCACAAAATAAAGGAAATTCACATCTATAATGACTAGCCAATATCTATTATGTTTTTTCCATAATGTGAATGGGTCGTTTTGTGTTCATGTTTGAGATGCCAGATATGGTTTGCCATTTCTTCGTACCAATATAGAGATTCACCTTTTTTTGTCACACCTACAAATAATATAAAGGAAATTTTATATTACAATTTAGCGAGTTACATTGTTTACACGACACTGGAATGAGTTGTATAATGATTGTTTTTTTATCTCCTTATAGAAATAGATTTAATAAACTGCTACGTTGCACATGTTGGTGTTAAGCCACACTCAGACTGAAGATGGACTGGTCCAAGAGGGACTAGTAGCTCAGTGGTAGAGCACTCCAGCAACGTATGGATGGTCCTAGGTTTGAGTCCTAGCTGGTTCATGAACCAACATGGTATTAGAGCCAGGTTCAGGCTAGGAGCCCCAAGCACACAAGAGGTGTGGCTTAAGGGGGGGTGTTGGTGTTAAGCCACACTCGGACCGAAGATGGACTGGTCCAAGAGGGACCAATAGCTCAGTGGTAGAGCACTCCAACAACGTATGGATGGTCCTAGATTCGAGTCCTAGTTAGTCCATGAACCAACAGCACACAACCATATTAACTAGGCATTGTCATTTTGCAAATATTTATATCTAAAATTTAATATCCATAATTTCTATGAAAAAGAAACAAATCACATAATTTTTTTTATTATAAACAAAAATAAAATACATGTAAAAGTATTTATGAACAAAAATAAAATACACACAAAACACATACATCAACACACAGTGCCATTGACTATAGTTTTGTGAAAGTACTCATAGCAAATGACACGACGGTCCATTAGGTTTTACGGTAAAATATGAAGTTTGATTTTTTTTTTTTTTTTCTTCCACACATTTTATCTCAATTGGGCAATTGATTAGTGTGTATTTTTATTTAATCAATTAAAGAAACAAAAACAATATATGTATATATAATATATCATATAACAGAGCATTTAAAAAAAGCATAATATTTTTCAAAAACAATGAAATAAATTTTTATTTTTTTAAAATTAAACAAGAAATACTAAAATTACATTTTGTAAATATCAAGGGAAGAGTATTTATTTTGTGTTATTATTTTTTTTTTCCCATACAATTGGTGGTAGTTTTTACTATTAAAGAGATACTGGTAATTAAGGATTGGGAATTCAATTATTTTATAGCTTTTATAGTCTGTACTAATTAGATACAAATTTCTCCAAATATTACAAAATGACATTGATATCGACATACAAAAAGTTGGAAAAGAGAAAAATAATGTAAACATAAATATAATTTTCTTCAACTACTAATAATATATACTAGAATAATTAAACTAGAAGAAGATTATAATCCAACACTTTGAAGTAATAAAAAAATGATAAAAACAACCCAAAAAAAACTCTAGAAAATAATAAAAAATAACGAAAAAATAACAACAAGCATATACCAAAAAATATATGTGCACAATTTAATTAGCAAGCTTGTTCATTTTCTAACTATAAGTTGCATTACCATTAAAAAAAAAAAAAAAACTTAAAACCCTAATATTTAATTGAATTAAAAAAAATCTACTTGTCACAACTTCGTTGGAGTAAAAAAAAAATGTCAATTTATAATAATAAAATATTTTCTAAATGAACAAAAATATACATTATACAATTAAAAAAAATAACAAGGCTTTATCAAAAAAATATAATTAATCATTATTTTTAAAAAAATTATAAAATAAACATTTCCAATGCCACATATGAGGATAAGATTGGGTGGGTAGTATCCTAATACATGCCCAATCATTCATATATCCTAACCTTCAATGAGATAGTAAAAATAAATCTACAAAAGTCATATAATTTTGAAATATATATAGATGTTGGTAAAAAGTTATTCTCTTACAAAAGAGTAATTGATAAAATATGACTGCAAATCTACATACACTAAAAATTAACATAAAGTTGAAAAAAAAACATAATGTATATACTTTACCAATACAAAACTACCAAAAAAAATTGTGAGTTGTTTGAAAACACAAAGGCCCAAAATCAAACATATAAAAGGAAATTACAATTATTTAAATTTTATTCAATAAATTATGTATACAACACATATCTTGTAGATAAAATATTCCACAATCCACCTAAAAAGTTATAAAATTAGAAAACTTTGCAATATATGCATTCTTCAATAAGTAAAAAATAACATTTTCAAATCTAAAATGAAGAGAAACAATTATGTAGAATTTAAAGTTATACAAACGAGATATTATTTCTTCCTAAATTTAAAGATACTTCATCTCAAGGCATATCTATTGTCTATTCAATCTGAAACCCAATGGATATCTTTCAACACTAAAATATATATATGTATGTGTGTGTGTGTGTGTGTGTGTGTGTGTGTATATATATATATATATATATATATATATATATATATATATATATAGATATATATATATATATATATATATATATATATATATATATATATATATATATATATATATATAGATATATATAAACAAGCACACACATATGCATGCGTGTGTGCAAACACATACACTCTCACACACTACAAGGTACTCGAAATTTGAAACTAATTTTAAAATTGAAAAAAAAAATATTTTACCTTATTTTAAAGTAGTGTATCCAAACAAGCATAAAACTTTGAATATTTAGATTGTATGATGTATATCAATAAGATTTCAAATAAAATTGAATGTTAGCTATAAATTATTACACATGTTAAATTTATAAATGATAAAACGTCTAATGAATAAGATGTACTTATATAGATATAATTTTTTTTGTTGATTATATTATGTTGTTTTTGTTAAATACATTATATGATGTCTTTGAATAAACTCATATCAAGAAAAAATGGGAAAATTGTGCAGAATGCCTTTATAATTTCTTATATGCCTACAAATTCTATTTTCATCTAGTGTGTGATAGACTTGTCTGAGATGACCAAGCTAACAAAATTATTTTTAGGATTGTAAATTTTGTGTGCATAAATGATTTTATATGTTTAATCACCTTCGGTATTGTGCAGATAATCCTATCTTCCTTATCTTTTGTTCAAACCCTATATTTTCCCCCTAAATGAAAGAAACCTATAAAATAGGTTCATGAATTGAGTTATACTGACATTAATTAGTTATCGGTGACTAGTTGAGTGTTTCCTACATTATCAATACTCCAAAAAGAGTTCAAGTTGCATGTAATTTTCTTAATAATGTGAGCATATACTAAATCATGTAGATGTAAGTGTAAGTGTTATTTAAAATTTGTGGATAAGAAATAATCTATAAGTTATGTGCAATATGTATGTCCTTTTATGATAAAGAATGCTTGTCCTTAAAATATCTAGGGGATTTATTTACACAAGGTTCTCAATTTTTAATTGGGAATCTATTGACATGCAAAATTTGATTACATAATATTCAAACATGTAAAAAAAAGTGTTACAAGGTTAATGTGACCTAAAATAAATACAAAAGATATGTTTGAATGTTTCTAAAAAAATTATAAGTTTCTATCAAACAAATCCATCCATATATTATGGTTTTATCAAATGAATTTTTTATTCCTCGATTTAATTTGTTGGGAAATAAACAAGAAAATTGGTATTCAATGGAAAAAAAAAACATAAATAAATTTAGGGATTAAATGATGACATTAGATATAAACTTATATTACTTTCATTTCCATTATTTTATTTACACATATATTTGAAGGAAGACATAAAATTTTTGTCTTGTTTATGAAGTTATTAAATATATATATTTAAGACAAGTAAAATCTAGTATATTTTAGCTTTAAAATCCTCACGAAATATTGTATGACTTTCACATCAAAATCAAGGTTTATATATATCAAAATCAAGGTTTTCATACATACAAAACAACACAGTAGGAAAGGTGAATCATTTTAAAACTGACTTTGGGATGAATAATCTCTTGAGGGCTCATTGGTCCTAATATTATAATCCATGTCTATATCTCTCTAAAGAAAGTAAATCATTATCATTGTTAAATATTAAAGACATATTATATTTATATATATATATATATATATATATATATATATATATATATATATATATATATATATTCAAAAGAGAAGAATTTCTCATTTTTTTAGGTGAGAAAAATACCTAGACTTTATTTCACTTTTGTGAATATTGTATATATAGGAAATATTCAAAAATCAAATAGGTGATTGAGATCATCTCAACCCATTAAAATGCCCTCTTTTTATTATATATTTTCAACCTATCAAAGTGCCTTAAGGATTTAAAAGACAAGAAAAGAAAAAAAACCAATTTTTTGCCAAACCTTAAGTGTGATATATCATATTTATCATCATCCATAATTTTAATAGGTGTAGTGATCAATTTGGATGTTGTTCTACCCAAAAGATTTCATAGTTAATATTTTTCCCAAAATTTTCATATTTAATGTTTTCTAATAATTTTTGGTATCAATAAAAAATTAAGTCGAGTCAAGTTGAAAAATGATGAATATTTGGGAAAATTCACAAGAGCATGTCATCAATCCTAGTGTGTCTATCAATTTAGACCTGCCTAACATTTTGGATGCAATAAATATAGGTGTGTATCTCAGGGTGTATGTAGGTCTTTATGTTTGTGGTGATCACTAGGTTATGAACTTGATTCCTTGTGAGGGTCATAAAATATAATTTTTTTGGTCATCAATTAAGTCTTCCATTTTATGCTTCAAGGTAAAACATATATTCACAGAATGTCCTAGTCCCTGATGATAATCACAATAACCATTCATATCATATCCTTTGGGTAGAGGTCTATTTATATCAACCTCTATAGGATGAGGGAGAGATAAACTGACACTCTATTAACCATGGGAGTAATGAGGCATCATACTCATATAAGCATGTAAATTATCTAATTAGTGCATAAGATAGGACAAGTCAATTAGGCTACTATGAAACTATGTTAACTATGGTGGTTATTTCATTTTTAGGCTCTAAAGGTTTTACCTTATAACTTGGTTTTATTGTAAATTTGGTACTAGATGTAGATGTAGCTAGTGTGTTTGTTACATACTTGATCTTATTCAATTATATAAGCTTCATTTAATGGTGTCATAAAATAGTGCATAAGTAATCACGAGATTTGAACTTATTGAAAACAATGTCCTCATGTAAATGAGAAATCAAATTTTACTTTAATATGTATTGTGACTTCTTATTTTCCATAGGATTGGTAATTTTAGTTAGCATTTTCTTGTACCTTAACACATATTCATTGATAGGTTAATTTTTTCCTTGTTTGATATTGGCAATTTGAGCATAAGAAATGTTTTAAAAATATTAATGAAAAAGTGTAGTCATAACTAATTGGCAAGAGATTTGAATACTTTCAAAGATTGGAGAGGTAAGTTATAGAACCACCTTAAAGCACAATCCTTGAGGCTTCTTGTAGATAATTTAGTCAAAAGTTTATAATTTGAAGTATAGTCAAGGCACACTGCATAATAGGTTTGAAGATACTGTTTAGGATCACCCTTGCTATCATAAAATGTGAACTTAGGTGTAATAAAAATTGTCGGTAAAAGGTGAAAATATATCTCAAATACAAGAGGGTTATGCATCACATCTTATGATTCCATAGTGTGTGGAAAATTTAAAGCATTTTGTTCAATGTTTATAACCTTGTCCTCCAATGTCTTTATAGCTTGAAGGAGTATTTGAACTATGGACCCATTGAGATTTAGATTATCAAGTTGAGTAGTCATCAAAGGGGATGAAAATATTATTTGAGTAGTAAATGGCATTGAGACCAATATTTGAGTTGAAACGATTAGTAATTCCTTGGTAGATGTAACAATATTAATTTTTGGAAACAAATCTTGAAAGACATAATATATGCCTCCATTATATGTAGGTAGATTGATATGTATGGAGTTTTTTTAGAACCTTCTAAGGATTCACCATCACTAGATGAAGTCTTAGTTTTATCATGTTTACTTATTTTATATCTTGTAACATACAAAAATGCATATATTAAAATTTTACTATTATTAAGATGAGTAATCAATGCTTCTTTACTTTCTAGTTGTAATCAAGTTTTCTCACTAAAATTTTCCATTGCTTCATAAAATAAAAAATTAAAATTTGAAACAAAGTAAAACAATTAAAAAAATCATAAAACTCTATTTGACCTAGGGTTTGATGTTAAAATATCGGGTTCACCAAATTTTTATTTCGAAATTATAGGACTCTCCCTTTTACTTGGCATAAATAAAATTAAGAATATAGAAATGACAATGCAGAAGGGTGATGATTAGATCTATATTAGATCTATAGTAGGTCAATTTAGTGCCAAACTCAATTTTAAACATACACTAAATTTTTTAATTAATATAGGCTAAAAATAGTAAGTACAAACATGCTAAGTATATAAGTATTAAAGAAGTAATGTATTTATATTATTCTGATGTTAATGCAGTTATGGATTTGGAGCAAGTAGAAAATAAACTAGAAGATAGGTTTGGAATAATTGTTAGATTCTAAATTTGACACTTTTAGAGTTGCAAACAGTAATGTCATCCTAGGATGGTTACATTGATGTTATTGTCTGAGCTCGACACAAGTGTCCTATATAGAATACATGATGAAAAAATATATGACACCCTGAATGCTTCTAGATTTGACTTTACCTTCAATCTGGTGCATTCATATCTAGATCATGGACTATCACTCGTGAATTTTCAAAACCCTAGTTATTCATCTTCATGGAAACCTTTGGAAAAAATGGGTTAGTGGGTACTATTGTCGAGCTTAACTCAAAGACACCTCTATCAATGATTATTACTTGCATAGCTAATACTCTAACGAGGGCCTCACATTGATGTAGTTCTCCCTTACGTGTTATCTTGTGTGTGAATTATGCAATATATGCAAAGCAAGTACAATAGTGAAAAATAAGTATAATAATGAACTAGCTTGTAAATTAACAAATCAAGATCTCAAGTTGCTCCTCAATACTTCATACATATATATGTGGAGTTTCTATGACTGATATAAAAATAAGAATAAATAGGGAAGGTTTTCTCAATTGAATGCTCTTTGGTATGAATGCTATGTTTTTTTGGTGAGAAACGAATGAGGGTTAATCTTGTATTTATATCAATCTCTTTGGAAAAGTAACTCACATTAATACACTCAGGTCGACCATTAGAATACACTTCATTTTCAAATTGGATGACTTTAAGGCACTGAACACTTGCATTGGATTATGACATTAGCATCAAAACAAGTGTTTATGCTAGATGCTAATATCTAGAGAATAGGAAAGTAGGTAAAAAATAATAACTTGAAAAAGTATAATATAAGTAGGTTTTAAGTATTCTAGACAAGATAAAAGTTCTCAGTCATTAATATAAGACTGATTGAACTAAAATATAGAGTAAGGGGCACAAGATAAAGTGGATACGTAATTTCAAAAAATAGGAAATACATCATTGAGAAAAACAATTAAAGTCTTAGTTTTCCAAATATACAATACTAAGATACTATATAATCTATAAAATAATATCCACACATATACCTTTTAAAAGATAAACCTTTAAACAATAAAAATAAAAAATAAAATAAAATAACTTAAATTATAAATTTTAGACTTGTTATATAAACCCTTACAACACATATTTACACGTGTACGAGAATTACAAGGATGTGGTGTATGCATATAAAGTGTTTTCCCAAATGGTTGAAGATGATGTATCTTTATAAAATGTAGACATTGCACAATGGTACATGCAGGGTCATGCCTTAAAATTAGTTTTTCCATGCAATGAATACGTACAACAAATATCTAATGTGATGATTGCATCTTTTCTAGGACACTCGAATAATGAAGTAAAAATGAAATCTTTCTAATATGGAATGGAAAATCATCAAACCATAATTGAGAGGGAATTCTAGTCATGGATATTTTAATTACAGCTACTCACACAATTACAGACACAAATTTTGGAAGAATACAGAAGGCACGAGAAATATTCTACACAAAATCTTAGATAGATATTATTCAAGCATTAAGATTTAGGTTTTATAGTTTAAATGTTAAATGTTTTCGATTATTATTACTTTTTTTTTTTCTGGGTTGAAATAGGTTTCGAAACTTTAAAACATATACAATTGGCATACACGAAGTCATACTTCATAACCTTCATGACTGTTTTTTCAAATTATAACTCCCCTAAAAAAGAGAAAGGTTTACAATGACTATTTAAAATGCATAAAACTATAATTTAAAATGTATTTTTGATACATGTTCTTGTAATTAGGTTTGTATAAATAAAAGAAATCGTAAAATCAAAGATAAGGCATGTTAACTATTTGGAAAAAAAAAGAGCTAAAAGACATGGTTTAATAGTTTAAAATTACTGGAAAACATGGACAAAGTCAATTTATGGAAAATAACTTGGAATGGTTTACGTGTGATTGAATGATATAAAACTAGAATCTATAAAATTCAGCATGTGTTTCTTGACATCTTGCATAATTGAAGCCCTAGAACAGAGCATTAATACCTTTCATAATATACTTAACAATGAATTTCTAAAAGATGTTTTGATTCTTTTCTAGTCACTTTGATAAAAATATAGAGGCACATAGAAGACCAAATCATTGTATTGATGAGTGGAGGCACAAGGCAAATGGAAAAGTGAAATTGATCTGGTGTATGTTAGAGCCTTGATTAGAATATGTCAATTTAAAAAATGACAGAAAATGGTCAATGCAGACCACATAAAACATAATAAGATGATCATGTTGAAAAACATGTATCAATATCTTTATTCTATTTTACAATCGAAAAAGACATTTAAATCAATCTCGTAAAACAAATTTATCAATACAATATGTATTTTTACCAACAAACAGATGAATATATGTAACAAATTTTCCTTCTACTATATTAATATTAATTCAATAAATTAAAAGAATGTCATTAAATCTGTAATTGTGATAATTAAATGTATATGCAATCGTGATCCAAATGCAAATGACAAATCCAAAATTCTTATTTCTTTCGCAATCAAAATGATTGCTACAAAATGTCATATTTTGTAAAAATATGTCTATGTAAACATCAATGAATTCAATGTATATGGATTTTCTCTTAATAAAAAATACATGAAATGGCGTGCTATGCCATTTCAAAATTTTATTTTTGTTTGTTTTTTAAATGTATATAAAAATCTAATAAAATAGATAAAATTTTCAAAAATAAATCACTATCATTATATGTGGTATATATTTTTAATAAGATAGGCTAACATGTTTAGGAACATAAACTCTAAAAAAAAATATTATTATAAATTTACCCGTAATATATATATATATATATATATATATATATATATATATATATATATATATATATATATATATCATAAATAATTTCAAAATAGATATAAAATCCCAAAATTATAGAAAACTTAGCTTACATTGGAAAAGATTTTTAATGGCTAGCCAATAACTGCAAAATGACAACATAATTTTTTTGTATTTTTAATATAAAAATACAAAAAATATATATACAAGATCTAGTGAAACATTCATTGTAAACTTGATGCAATTGATAGGTCTTAAAAAAATGGACGTTATTTCCATAGTATGAATACTATGGGCCCTTTTGTGTTCATGTTTAACATGAACAGATATAGTTTGCCATTTCTCCCCATGAATATAATTTTTCTTTAGTGTGAACAGATCATTTTGTGTTCATGTTTGACATTCCAGATATTGTTTTCCATTTCTTCGTAACAATATAGGAATTTATGTTTTTGGTCACACCTACTAAATAAAACAGAAGAAATTTTGTATTACAATTTAGTGAGTTACATTGTCTACACGACACTGGAATGAGATGTATAATGATTGATGTACCACCTTACAAAAATAGATTAAATAAACTCGTACATTGTAAATCACATATATCAGCCCACAATGCCATTGACTATAGTCTTGTGCAAGGTCTCATAGCAAAGGACACAACAGTCCATTAGGTTTTAAGGTAACATATGAAGTTGAATTTTTTGATTTTTAATTTTTTAACATGCTATATTTCTATTGGGTAACTGATTAATGTCTATTTTAAAGCCTCTTGGGTGAATATTTTGTCACTAGCTAACTGATGGGTAAAATAGGTTGTTTCAACCACAGCATAAGGAGATTGATCAGCCAAATGTGCAAGTCTACCACATCAAAAGGGGACAAATCTCTCCTCTCATCAAGGGGAGGTTCCCTATAACAATGATATATTAATATACTATAAATAAGCTAAAAATAACACTCAGGGGTAGGACAACACCATCCATCTCTCTTTTTTCAGAGATGATGTTCACAAATCAAAGGAAAAATCCTAGTGAAATGACAGAAGGCACTTCTCTTCTTTCATAAGTGCTATTCAACAAACAACATGAATCTTTTTGATAGTGACTATAAAAGGACGTAGTAACACAACTGAATGAGGTGTAGCACAAAGTCTCCACCTCAACTGCCAAAGAGTGAAATATACGAAGGACAATGGGGGCGCAAAGTTGTCCCAAGATCCTTTAAACAAAAACAAAAAAAACACACTAAAGACCGTTGTGGTAGCACAAAGTCTCTCCACAGTCGGCTTCAGGACACCTTCCTGATTACTTCCACTAGTTCTGCTTGTTAAATTAAATGGACAAGAATGCTTCTAGGAAACAGACATAAGAACAATTTCCTAAATAACACAAGCTAGTCTAGCACAAAGTTTGAAAGGTCCTTTGTTTTCTCATTCAAATAAATAAATATGATTAACAATCTGAGCTCAAAGTCTCAGGAAATGCCTTTCAATTTGGGCAGAGTTTTGCTTCTATAATAGAGAGATCTCTTTCACATAAAATAAGAGATTACAATATATATCACTCCAAGAAAGACTTGGGTGCTTTGTTTCATGGAATGGCCCATGCTGCATTCAATGCCTTGAATGCATTTTTAGTTCTATGAAGGGGCCATGCTATAACAAGGCATTAGCCTCAACTTTGGTATACATAATGATCTCGAATGTCTTCTCCTTAGCATAAGTCATCTGGTCTATTTCTAGATATGTACGCGGCTATCCACTCGCTTTTATTCAAAGGGAGAAAAATAGGCTATGCCTTTGAATTTTTGCATGCTCAAATGTCTACTTGGTGGACTATTCCACCTACTGGAATAAATCCCATGCAGATATTTTAGTATCTCTTGTAGCTTTCCCTCTTTCTTATTGCAATTTGAGCTCTCAAGCTATCGTCTTACCTTCAGTAGGCTCTTTCAGCTTCGTCTTCAGCTGTTTGCTGAGTTTGTTCTTCAGGTTCCGTGCCATATTTGAAAATAAATGGGCATTTCATTACCCTAAATTTGACGTCCACGAGGACATCATTGGTCACTTGGTCGCTTGAACCATGTTGAACCTTGAACCTTTGAACCATGAGATTTCATCGGTTCAATGGTTCAACAGTTTGAGTGGTCCTATCGGCTCCTTGGTTCAATCAGCTAAACCATCTCTTTGAACTTGTCTCTGGAATCTTCCACTTCCTTCCTTCACTCGAAGCTTCCTTTCAAAATTTGAAATTTCTTAAACCTTTGAACCTCTGAACTTTGAACCATTTTGGTTCAAAGTTCAACATTTCATTCTCTTTCTCAAAATCCTTTGTCCCTTCGAAGTTTCTGGATCCTTTTCTTTTTTGTTGAACTCGTTGAACATTTGAACTTTGAACCTTCTGAGGTTCAAGGTTCAATGGTTCAACCTTTCTTTCTTATATCTTCGAATCCTTTGTTCTTATATGTCTCTAAAACTTTATTAAACTCGTTGAACCTTTAAACTTTGAACTCTTTTGGTTCAAGGTTCAACGGTTCAATTTTTCTTCTTCAAAGTCTTCTTTTCGTTAAGTCCTTTGAAGCTTTTAAACTTTCTAAAGTGGTTGAACTTTGAACTTGTTGAATCACTTAACTCTTTAAGTCTAACAATGTCATTAAACCTTTGAACCTGTTGAACCTTTGAGCCTTTGGAGGTGGGGTTCAATGGTTCAATGGTTCAATAGTTCATTCCATTTGTTTGAAGCCTGCCGATGGACTTTTCGGTTGAACCTCGATGTTGAACCAACCTTGAAATTACCTAAGTGTTTGGAACTTGTTCCTTTGTGAGAGCTCACCTGTTGAAGTTGTTAAACCCATTGAACCTATGAGTCCCTTGACAAAAAATGCTTGAATAATTGAGGAACTTGAGTGCTCAGAACATTTTTTGAGAAGGAAAGAGAGAATTTTGGCCCACAGGACCAAAATAGCTGATATGATGTCCCCAAAAACACGTGATAGATTTTGGGAACAATAGCTGGCTCCAGTTGGGGAACTTACATTGATTGTAAAAACAATAAAAGGGAGTAAAAACTAGAATCTTAGTGCCTTCAAGTATGCCATTGGGCTATAGAGTCATGCTACCCAAAAAGAAAGTTGCCAAAACAAATGAAAATGAACAACACAAAATAAGCTAAAGACTAAACAAATATACAAATGAACAAATGGACTTATTTGATACTTCAAGAATCTAAGTGCTTCAGATGCTGCCCACTTTGAGGCAGAGAAAAGGACGTGCCGTCTTGATACTTCAACAAAAAATTGTTTTCACCATTGAGATAATGAATATAAAATGGGCCTCTCCATAAGGAATCAAATTTCCCATGCATTCCCTTTGGTTCTCTTCTCGTGTCCCATAACAGAACTTGATCACAAATTTAAAAATCATGGGTTTTTGCTTTCTGGTTGAAGAGCTTCTTCACCAAACATTGGTGCATAGCAATTCGGTCTGCCACCATAGTTCACTGCTCATCTAGCTTAGTCAAGTGCATGATCCTCTTGTCGATGGAGCTTTCATATGTCTTGTCTTTGACTGCCTTTGCCAATTTTAGTGTTGGCAATTCAAGGGTGATTGGTATCTCTACATTGAGACCATACAAAAGTTGGAATGGTGACATACCTATCACCCTCTTGGGTGTAATTATGTCTGCCCATAAAGCATCAACCAATGCTTTATGCTAGGTTCATTGGTTGTCATCTACCAGCTTCCTGATGATGGTCACTAGGTTCTTGTTGCTCAATTCTACTTGGCCATTCTCTTGTGGAAAATAATTACAGGAGTGGGAGAGGGTAATCCCATAATAAAAATAGAACTAAGTAATCTCATGAGAAGAGAAACAGGTTGCATTGTCTATCACAATCTTGGTTGAGACCCCAAACCTGGAAATGATATTTTCCTTGAGAAAATTGCATACTACTTCTGAAGTAACATGCTTGGCTGGAATAGCTTCCACCCATTTGGTGAAGTAATATGTGGCTGTGAGGACATAATCATGTCCAGTACTTGAAGATGGGTTTATAGCACCAATGAAATTGATTCCCCATTACTAAAATGGCTCTTCTATTATCACTGGCTTAAGAGGCAAAGCAGCTAACTTGGGTCTTCCAATTTATTGGTACAATTCACATCTTTGTACCCATTTGTATGCATCTTGAAATAGAGTAAGCCAGTAATACCTAGCTTGTAGAATCTTATGGGCTGTTACAAGTGTAGAAAAATGTCCTCAACAGGCCAAATTATGAAAGGACTCCAGAAGTTGGTTCTATTACTCTTTATCCACACAGTGAAGGAACACTCCATTGAGGTTCCTCTTATATAGGCCATTGTCCCATAAGACAAAATTGGAAACTTTTAACTTGACAGTCCTCTTTTCTTTATGATAAAGGTGAGTAGGACACTCACCATAAGTAAGGAAATGAGCAATACTTGAATACCATTCATTCATGGTGGAGACAAAGAGGACTGTTGGTGTGTCTTCAATTTCTACTTCTACATGCCCTATTTCTTCCAGTCTGTTATCAACAATCAATTGACAAAGACCCCTTCCCTACACAAGTTTTGTTGGTTTGATAATAATATCAAACTCCTAGATTTTAGCAATCCAGTTGCCCTTTTTAGTTTGAAACTCCTGCTGAGTTAATATGGATTTGACTATGGTATTAGGAACCAGGGCAATAATATGTGAATTCAGGATGTAAAAATGGAAGTGCTTTACTACCTTTACAATTGCATAATCATGCTTCTCTAGATTTAAATATTTTAGTTCATGAGCTTTCAAAGGATAGCTCATGAAACATATGAGAGATTCCACACCTTCTTTGTTCTATTGAACTAGAATTGCTGAAAGTGTGTGCTCGAAAGCATAACTATACATGTTGACGTAGGAAAGTGCACCCGGTGGCAGGCAAATGGGTTCCTGCCCTCTCCCCACAACATGAAAACTCCTCTCTTGCCTACGGGATGGTGAAGTAGGAGAGGAGAGTCTCTAGGTATGGGCTAGTTCCCTCTGATGTATCTTGTTTGTTTCAAGTAGTGCAAAAAATACATACAGGCATATACATATATGTATAGCTATAAACTAGGGGGGATGAAAAGGGAAGAAAGTGAAAGAAAACAAACTACTCTAAGGAGGTTATACACCAAAATAAAGGTGATCTTCTCACACCTACTCTCAGAATCGAACAAAGACCACAAACATACACTCAGACTCGACAGGGAAACCAGGCTACAAGAAAATGGCAGGGAGGTTCTTATGAAAACACAGGAACAAAGACTCACCAAGATGCTGCAGAATACATACTGTAAATGACTTCCTCTGCTCTTTGTCTCCAAAATGGAACTCTCCTCCTGTCAACTGCAGACAATGGCACCTTGTGGATAACTGGTGTGTTGGTGCTGGAACTGTGAGAGCATTAAAGATAATGATTGGACACAACTCAAACACTCAGACATACACAGAATATCCAACCAAGAAGAGGGAAAAAATAGTCTTTATAGATTCAGGTATAAATTTCAGCAAGGCTGCGCCTTACAAAAATTGCAAAAAGATGATTACAAAATGACAAGTATCAAATATATATGAAAGTCCAAGAGGCTCATTTGGCGCTCTTTTTTACAAATGGCTGTTCATGAAAAGAAACAAGCCGCTCAAAATATTAATGAGCCATGTGCCCTACCTGCTCGAAGTTTGCATTTTTTTTAATGGCAAAATGCGGTTTGTCCACCCATTAAGTGAAAAATGAAGAAACTGGTTACATTTCCTAGCTACTGCATCTTCTCATGGTCAATTCGCTGACACTATTTCACCTACTGGAGTCTCTTATTCAAATTGGTGCCACTTGGACTTAACTGTTTGCTTATTCCATGCGTGTCTTCTTGTCTTTTATCGAATTTGTCTCTATCTAACTCGTTCGGCTGCCTGAGAATGAACTTTTGGCAGGGTACTGCATTCTGGACTCCTTGGCAATAATTTCTTGGTTAGAAATAAAGCTATTTTATTCTGCTAAATTTGACGCTCATCCGGCCATCGAGCTTTGAAAACTAATAGATATTCCATCCTCTTGAAATTGATAGATTTTAGAGTGTCATCGCTTGAGATCCAACGGCTAAACCGTTCTGCAAAATTTGACGTCCACCGAGACGTTATCGGGTCCTGCTAAAATGTCATCAGGTCCATTGCCACGTCAGTCGGGTCCACATGGCATCATCTCAGGCACTTCTTTCTTGAAAATTTCTTGGCACCTGTCCCTTTGAAAAGTCCTTGGACTCGGTCGGAAGTCCCTTTATTTCTTTGAACTGCCCTTCCGGCTTGGGGCATACCTTTGAACCGGGCCATTGAACCAAAAAGGTTCAACGGTTCAAAAGTTTAACATGTTTAAATTAAAATACTTGGACCAAATAGTGAACCCTTTGAACTTGAACCAAGAAACTGAACTTGAAATTGAACCTGTCAGGACAATGTCTCCTTCAGAAAAATCTCTTGACAAAGACTTCTTGTCGAAGTTCCTTTTTACTTGTTGTTGGTGACTTGTCAAAGAAGCCATAGCCCAATCCCTCACCTCTTGGAGCTCCATTATCTCACACAGCCTGACCTCCATGCTGGTCCCTTTTTCTAGTTGCAGTTGGTGGGAAAGATCCAATGCTGGTAATTCAAGTGAGATGGGAAGCCTTGCTTCCCTTCCATATACAAGCGTATATGGAGAATTTATGATTGCTCCTTTTGGAGTAACTCGGTCGGCCCATAGAGCTGTTTTTAGCTTGGTATGCCAGGTTCTTTGATTGTCCTCCATAGTCCTCTTTATAATTCTGATCATATTTTTGCTGGTGGACTCAACGAGCTCATTTCCCTATGGATAATAGTTTGATGAAGTGTTGAGGTATATGCCATACCTTAGCGCCCATTCACTGGTTTTGATTCCCAAAAAAGCCAATGCGTTATCTAAGATTATGGTGGCTGGGACTCCAAATCTTGTTACTAGATCTTCATAGAACTCCAAGACTGCACTCTCATTTGCCTCCTTCAAAGTAACTACCTCTACCCACCTGGTGAAATAATCTATGGCAGTCAACACTCACATGTGCCCAACACTAGAGGGAGGATTGATCATCCTTATAAAATTTAGGCCCCACTGCATGAATGGTTTCTCAACTTGAATGGGCTGTAGAGGCATGACAACCAATCGCTATTTTCCATCAAAAAGTGCACACTTCTAGCACTTTCTTACCCAAGCATGGGTGTCCTTGAAAAGAGTAGGCCAAAAATAGCCAACTCTCATTATCTTTGCTGCTATAACTCTAGGAGTGAAATGACCACCAGCTAGCCCATCATGAAACTCAGTTAGTATCCTATCAGCCTGATTAGGGTCAATGCATCTTGGAAGAACACTAGAGAGATCCTTCATAAATAATACTTCGTCAACCAGAACATAAAGAAGGGACTGTAGTTTAAAATACCTTGTTCTGGTCTTATCAAGACCCTGTGGACACTCACCCATGAGAAGGAAACGCTTCATGTCCAGTGTCTAATCCTTCATGACAACTGGTTGTTCTGCATTGGCCGCATCATGAATTAGCAAGCCATTTTCTCCCTTATCTTGTTTGAAACTTGCAACCAACTATTTGCACAGACCTCTGCCCCTCACCAGCTTGGTGATTTTAATGTCTACATCGTACTCCATCACTTTGGTAATCCATCCCGCCCTTTTCTCATTCAAATATCAATTGGTCAAGAAATCCTTGATGCCAGAATGTGGGACCATAAGATGGATCCTGCTGTTAGACAGCATATACCTGAATTTATTTATGCTCCGCACTATTGCCAGGACTTGATTTTCTACATACGTGTACCTAACTTCAAAGTCCTCTAACCCTTGGCTGAAGAAGGCGAGTGGCTGCTCGAGGTCATCGCCATTTGCTTGGGTAAGCATGGCAAATATCACTTCTTCATTGCTGAATGTATAGAGGTTGAAGTCTTTACTGAAGTCGGGGCTGATTAGAGTAGGCGCTTGGGCTAAAGTCTGCTTGATGGCTTCAAAGCTATCTTTTCTTTACACTGTCCACTTGAATTCTTCACTTTTCCTCAACATAGAGGTCAGGGGCTTAACTATCTCAGCGAAATTCAAAATGAATATCTGAATAAAATTTATCCTGCCAAAGAAACTCTGCAGTCCTTTCTTGTGCTTTGGTAAGGGTATCTCCAGAATGGAGCGAACTCTCTCGGGGTCAATAGACAAGGCTTCCTTGGACATGATGTGGCCAAGAGGTTTCCCCTCATGGACAACAAATACACATTAATTTGGATTAAGAGAGATGCCAAATTCCTTGCACCTCTCAAAAATCTACCTGAGGTGTTCTATATGCTGGCTCGCCTCCTTGGAGAATACCGTTATGTCATCAAGGTATACCAGCACATTGTTATTTATCAAGCCATCAAAATCCATGTCCATGGCTCGCTAAAAAGTAGCACCAGCGTTGGATAACCTGAACGACATCTTCTTGTAAGCAAACGTTCCCCATTTGGTAGTGAAGGCTATTTTGTACTGATCACAGTGTTCCACCAAAATCTAATTATAACCTAAATAGCCATCTAGGAGAGAGAAACACTCGCAGCCAGTCACCTTTTGAATAATTTGCTCCATGCTTGGAAGGGGATAATGATCCTTTAGAGAGACTTTATTAAGGTCTCTGAAGTCGACACACAGCCTGATCTCCCCATTTTTCTTTCTAATAGGAACATGGTTGGCTAGCCATGAAGAATGTTTGATTGGAAATATAATTCTGGACTCCATCAATTTGGCCAATTCTCTTTGCATGAGGGGCTCAATTGTAGGATTGACAGGCCTTTGCTTTTGTGTGACTGGTTTGGCACCTTCATCTAATTCAATGGTGTGTTGAGTAAGTCTTGGGTCGAAGCCCTTCAAATCGCTATAATCCCATGCAAACACATCAGCGAACTCTTGACATAGTAGAATGAAAGCTCACTTTTATTGAAACATGCAGACCTTGCCAAGTGCCAGTAGCTTGTACTTGAATATTTCAACCTTTTCATAGTTTTCCTCTTTGGTTGTGATGCGTGCTTTGTCATTTCTCAGTTGGTCATCTTCATTGAAAATGCTTTCGAGCGTGACTAGACCTTTAGGGAGTTTATTGTTATTCAACTGAACAATCTGATCTCCATATTGCTACTACAATTTTGCTTGGTTGTGTATTGAAAACTCAGCTTCCTCCCAGAGGAAGAGAGCTATCTGCTAGTCACTTTTGAAAACTTGCCAATCTGCAATGTTGTCTGGGACAGAGGGTCGAACTACCACCTTCAAGTGGCATGAACCACAATCTCAGCTTATTTCCTTTGAAACATCAAACTGAGCACCAAATGCTGCCAGCCTGTCTGCGTGTTTGTTCTGCTCCCTGGGAATCGAGGCAATGCTGAAGGCAAGGAAATCTTCCATCAGGTCCCAGACCCTATGCTTGTAAGACTTTAGCAAGGAGTTCTTTGTTAGATTTCAGCCCCTCACCTTATTCACAATTAGCTCACTATCCCCCATGACCTGCAACTCTTTAATCCCTCTTATTCTTGCACATTCCATCCCATGGATCAAAGACTCATATTCTGCAACATTACTTGTGCAAGAGAAATGGAACCAAAAGGATGAAAAGTACCTCTCCTTTGAAGGGGAGACCAGCATCGCCCCACCTCCAGCACCTATCTTACTTTTGGATTCGTCAAAATACAGCCACCATAGGCTGAGGTCTGCTTGTTCTACCTTCATCAAATTTGGAATGAAGGCACCATCTTCGTGCATGCAATAGACTCCAAGGTCTGTCTCCTCCATAAACCTGTATGGGTCGTGTTCGAAATTATCATTTCCCCAGTCATCCAAGAGTAGGTCAGTGACTCCCTCAAGAGCTGAGGATGGAGCTTGGTCTGTTTGGGATTCTTCTAGCTCGATGATTGCGTAACTGACATTCACTGCCTTGGGAGCGTATGGTTCCAGATAGTCTTTATGGAGTGGATAAGACTCAATTTTTACCTTGGTCCCTTAATTGGTTTTGAAAACCAAATATGACCAATTTGTTGCTAGATAGCCACCTATTTTGGATGTGAAGTCCCTGGATAGGCACACTGGAAAAAATGGAGGAACATCCGCTACTACAATATCATGGGGAATTGAGAAGGTTGGGCGAGCATGAAATGTAAGGTCTAAACCCTTAAAAATTCCAACTATTTTTGCAGGTGTCCCATCTAGCTGCAGGACTCCCTTTTTCATTTCTTCGTACTTCAATCCCATTTTATCAGCAATGCATTTTGGCATTACTGATGTACTGGCCCTGCTATCAATTATGCAGTTGTGTACCAAGAAGTCCCCAATGATCAAGGATACGTAGAAAGGGGGAATTTTATCTTCCTTCTTCACCTGTTCTAGGGTGATAGGCTGTCCATTTGTCATCAAGACATTATCCATATTTGCTGGAATAGCTTGCTGATCCAACTTATGCAATTCTTTCTTCAATACGTCCTTATATCCTAGAAGAGATAATGAGTCCCATAAAGAGATGCTCACATGCAACTTCTTCATTTGGTCCACTATATTGACTTGGGGACTACTTTCCTTGACATTTTCTTTTGGGCTGATCCCAACTAGAGCTGTAGGCTAGGGCGCTAAAGGTGCAAATGGTTGTTTGGAAATTGGGGCCCTTTGAAATGAGTGTGATGGAGGAGGTGTAGTTGCTGCCTGTGTGGTAGCTTTCACCTCTTCCACTACTCTCCTCTTAAATCTTGTATTTGTTGTAACACAATCAGCCTAATTGCTTGTAGCACCCCCATGGTTGATTGCACAAAACTTGCCCTCTTCGTGATTCATAAGAACAAAATCCAGCTGGGCCTGATTGATACTCGTGCTGGGTTGAGCTGGAGCCTCAAAAAATTGGGAATGAGCGGCAGCCTAATTTTTTGTATTTTGGAAATAGTTAACCATCTCATTTGTGTAAACAGCCTACTCTTGGCCGTATCCCATGGTCGAACAGCTAGGCTACTCTTGTACAAGATTATTCTGAATAGGCACTATTGCCTTAGATAATGAGGAGGGACCAGCGTTGAAATTTTGAAATGGCCTAGTTGTAGTGAGTTGTCCCTAACCTTGATTATAATTCAAAAAGGGGGGTCCAGGGGTTTGACCATAATTCTGGTACCCTTGATTTGGTCTGTTGCCTTGAGCTTGTTGCCTTTTAATGGCAACCAGTTCATTGGTCATGTTCTGCAACATACTCTTGACCTCATGAAATTCATTTGACAAGACAACAACTGGTTTTTTGATGGCAAGTAGAGGGGCCAATGTGGGAGCAGGGGTCTGAATTGGAGGTGGCATCTCTGGGAAGATTGGCATGTGGGGTCTAGGGGCAATTTTTCCAGCCTGTATTAAGCAATTCTTTGTTGTTATGGCTATGTCATAAGCATCAGGCAGTATATGCCCTCCCATAGATTGTATCATGATTGTAACGTCGCTATTTAATGCTTTTAAATAGTACAAGAAAACGTAACTGGGAGTCGGCCTAACCAGGATGGAAATTTTCTGCCAGGTTTTCTGAAACTGTGTGTTAAAGTCCTGCATATACTCATGCGGAGCTCTTTAAATGGTCGTCAGTTGTTCAACAAGTGAGCGGTCATTGCACTTTTCCCCAAAATGGTCTATTAGCTGAATACCTAGTTCATTCCAGGAATGAATCAAATTCACAACCAAGGTCCCGTACCAGTTAAGAGCCTTGCCCTTAAGAGACAAAGCCAACAACCTGACTGCAACATTTTCCTCTGTGATATTATGAATATTGACAAGATTAGAAACATTCTTGATGTGCTCCATGACTATAATGGGTCCCAATCCATCGAAAAAAGGCATATTTTTTAAAACTGCCCCTGGAATTGGGTCATATTGTGGGAGATTCAAGGGGCTTTCACCACGAAAGGCTGCAAAAGGTAATGCCATAGCTGGGATGGGACTTAACTGAGGTTCTGTTGTGGATGTGTCTCTTGTAACAGGTCTAAGAGGATTGCTTGTTGGATAAGGGTGGGTTCTCTTGAATCTTGATCGTTTAACAGAATTAAAAGGTAATTCAACAAATTCTAAAGGAATCTTTCTTGAATCAGACCTAGTGGTGACTTTAGGCATAGAAATTTAAGACACTGGTCTAAATATGAAAACTGAAGCTCTTACCAATGGAGTTGCCAGATGCTAGAAATATTGAGATGGCTGTGACAGGACCAGCATCAATCTTAATATCTTATTGCATTGTCAAACTGGGTCCCACCAGGCATGCCAAAACTGTTGATGTAGAAAAGTGCACTCAGTGGCAGGAAAATGGGTTCCTGCCCTCTCCCCGCAACATAGAAACTCCTCTCTTGCCTGTGGGATGGTGAAGCAGGAGAGGAGAGTCTCTAGGTATGGGCTAGTTCCCTCTGATGTATCTTGTTTGTTTCAGGAAGTGCAAAAAATACATACAGGCATATACATATATGTATAGCTATAAATTGGGGGGGATGAAAAGGGAAGAAAGTGCAAGAAAACAAACTACTCTAAGGAGGTGATACACCAAAATAAAGGTGATCTTCTCACACCTACTCTCAGAATCCAACAAAGACCACAAACATACACTCAGACTCAGCAGGGAAACCATGCTACAAGAAAATGGTAGGGAGGTTCTTATGAAAACACAAGAAGAGAGACTCACCAAGATGCTGCAGAATACATAGTGTAAATGACTTCCTCTACTCTGTATCTCCAAAATGGAACTCTCCTCCTGTCAACTGCAGACAATGGCACCTTGTGGATAACTAGTGTGTTGGTGCTGGAACTGTGAGAGCATTAAAGACAACGACTGGACATAACTCAAACACTCAGACATACACAGAATATCCGACCAAGAAGAGGCAAAAAATAGTCTTTATAGATTCAGGTAGAAATTTCAGCAGGGCTGCGCCTTACAAAAATTGCAAAAAGATGATTACAAAATGACAAGTATCAAATATATATGAAAGTTCAAGAGGCTCATTTGGCGCTCTTTTTTACAAATGGCTATTCATGAAAAGAAACAAGTCGCTCAAAATATTAATGAGCCATGTGCCCTGCCTGCTCGAAGTTCACATTTTTTTTAATGGCAAAACTCGGTTTGTCCACCCAATTAAGTGGAAAATGAAGAAACCGGTTACATTTCTTAGCTACTGCATCTTCTCATGGTCAATTGACTGGCACTATTTCGCCTACTGCAGTCTCTTCTTCAAATTGGTTCCACTTGGACTTAACTATTTGCTTATTTCGTGCGTGTCCTCTTGTCTTTTATCGAATTTGTCTCTATCTAACTCGTTCGGCCTCCCAGGAATGAACTTTTGGTAGGTTGCTGCATTCTGGACTCCTTGGCAATACTTTCTTGGCTAAAAACAAAGCTATTTTATTCTGCTAAATTTGACACTCATCCGACTGTCGAGCTTTGAAAACCAGCAGATATTCCATCCTCTTGAAATTGATGGCTTTTCGAGTGTCATCGCTTGAGATCCAACAGCTAAACCATTCTACAAAATTTGATGTCCACTGGGACGTCATCAGGTCCTACTAAAATGTCATTGGGTCCATTGCAACGTCAATCGAGTCCACACGGCATCCTCTTGGGCATTTCTGTCTTGAAAATTTCCCAGCACCTGTCCCTTTGAAAAGTCCTTGGACTCGATCGGAAGTCCCTTTATTGCTTTGAACTGCCCTTCCGGCTTGGGGTGTACCTTTGAACCGGGCCATTGAACCAAAAAGGTTCAACGGTTCAAAAGTTCAACATGTTTACATTAAAATACTTGGACCAAACAGTGAACCCTTTGAACTTGAACCAAGAAACCAAACTCGAAATTGAACCTGTGGGCAAAATTTGGTCAATAAATTTGGTGACTCCCAGGGGAAGCATGCCTGCTATGCTTAGAGACTAGTTGCCTTGCAATCCATTGGGCATGGAGTTAGATGATAACTTTGAAAACTAGCAAGAGCTCTGTCAAAACATAAGACCAGCCACCCAGATCTACCTCCATGAAAAGACAACACACACAAGACTAAGAAAACTACCACTGTGCAACAGTACTTAGGGAAAAATAGGAAAGAAAACAAGGGAAAATGTGTACAGGCGAACCCAAAAAGATCAGTGGCAATGCTTCAGATGTATCCCATTAACTGGGATAAGCCATTCTTCACCGTCCAACCTCAAAAGTTGGAATGCATTGTGCTGCTTGCACTGAGTAATCACATAAGGACCGCTCCATAGGGCATCAAATTTTGCATGTTTTTCGGGCTTAGCTCGATCTTTGTTCCATTTTTAGACAATGTCTCCTTTAAAAAAATCTCTTGACAAGGAATTCTTGTCGAAGTGCCTTTTTACTTGCTATTGGCGACTTGTCAGAGAAGCCATAGCCCAATCCCTCACCTCTTGGAGCTCCATTAGCTCACATAGCCTGACCTCCATGCTGGTCCCTTCTTCTAGTTGGAGTTGGTGGGAGAGATCCAATGCTGGTAATTCAAGCGAGATGGGAAGCCTTGCTTCCCTTCCATATACAAGTGTATATGGAGAATTTTTGATTGCTCCTTTTGGAGTAGCTCGATCATCCCATAAAGCTGTCTTTAGCTTGGTATGCCAGGTTCTTTGATTGTCCTCCATAGTCCTCTATAATTTTGGTCAGATTTTTGTTGGTGGACTCAACCAACCCATTTCCCTATAGATAATAGTTTGATGAAGTGATGAGGTATATGCCATACCTCAGCGCCCATTCACTGGTTCTGATTCTTAGAAAAGCCAAGGTGTTATCTGAGATTATGGTGGCTGGGACTCCAAATCTTGTTACCAGATCTTCATATAACTCCAGGACTATGCTCTCATTTGCCTCTTCAAAGAAATTGCCTCTACCCACCTGGTGAAATAATCTGTGGCAGTCAACACCCACTTGTGCCTAGCACTAGAGGGAGGATTGATCATCCCTATAAAATCTAGGCCCCACTGCATGAATGGTTGCTCAACTTGAATGGGCTATAGAGGCATGGCAGCCAATCATTGTTTTCAATCCAAAAGTGCACACTTTTGGCACTTTCTTAACCAGGCATGGGTGTCCTTGAAAAGAGTAGGCCAAAAATAGCCAGCTCTCATTATCTTTGTTGTATCTCTAGGAGCGAAATGACCACCAGCTGGCCCATCACGAAACTCAGCTAGTATCCTATCAGCCTGATTGGGGTCAATGCATCTTAGAAGAACCTCGAAGAGATCCTTCCTAAATAATACTTCATCAACCAGAACATAAGGAAGGGACTGTAGTTTAAAATACCTTCTTCCAGTCTTATCAAGACCCTGTGGACACTCACCCGTGAGAAGGAAACGCTTCATGTCCAACGTCCAATCCTTTATGACAACTGGTTCTTATGCTGTGGCCGCATCATGAATTAGCAAGCCATTTTCTCCCTTATCTTGTTTGAAACTTGCAGCCAACTATTTGCACAGACCTCTGCCCCTCACCAGCTAGGTGATTTTAATGTCTACATCGTACTCCATCACTTTGGTGACCCATCGCGCCCTTTTCTCATTCAAATCTCAATTGGTCAAGAAATATTTGACTCTAGGATGTGGGACCATAAGATGGATCCTGCTGTTAGACAACATATACCTGAATTTCTTCATGCTCTGCACTACTACCAAGACTTGCTTTTCTACATACGTGTACTTGACTTTGAAGTCCTCTAACCCTTAGTTGAAGAAGGCGAGTGGCTGCTCGAGGTCATCGCCATTTACTTGGGTAAGCATGGCAGATATCACTTCTTCATTATTGAATGTATAGAGGTTGAAGTCTTTACTGAAGTCAGGGCTGATTAGAGCAGGCACCTGGGCTAAAGTCTACTTGATGGCTTCAAAGCTATCTTTTTTTTACACTGTCTACTTGAATTCTTTACTTTTCCTCAACATAGAGGTCAGGGGCTTAACTATCGCAGCAAAATTCAGAATGAATCTCTAAATAAAATTGATCCTGCCAAAGAAACTCTACAGGCCTTTCTTGTGCTTTGGTAAGGATATCTCCAGAATCGAGCGAACTCTCTCAGGGTCAATTTACAAGCCTTCTTTGGACATGATGTGGCCAAGAAGTTTCCCCTCATGGACAAGAAATACACATTTCTTTGGATTAAGAGAGATGCCAAATTCCCTGCACCTCTCAAAAACCTACCTGAGGTGTTCTATATGCTGGCTCACCTCCTTGGAGATTAGCGTTATGTCATCAAGGTATACCAACATGTTGTCATTTATCAAGCCATCAAAAGCCATGTCCATGGTTCGCTGAAAAGTAGCACCAGAGTTGGATAACCTGAATGGCATCTTCTTGTAAGCAAACATTCCCCATTTGGTAGTGAAGGCTATTTTGTACTGATCACAGTGTTGCACCAGAATCTGATTATAACCTGAATAGCCATCTAGGAGAGAGAAATGCTCGCTACTAGTCACCTTCTAAAGAATCTACTCCATGCTTGGAAGGGGATAATGATCCTTTAGAGAGACCTTATTAAGGTCTCTAAAGTCGACACATAGCCTGATCTCCCCATTTTTCTTTCTAATAGGAACAAGGTTGGCCAACCATGAAGAATGTTTGATTGGAAATATAATTCCAGACTCCATCAATTTGGCCAATTCTCTTCGCATGAGGGGCTCAATTGTAGGATTGATAGGCCTTTGCTTTTGTGTGACTGGTTTGGTGCCTTCCTCTAATTCAATGGTGTGCTAAGCAAGTCTTGGGTCGAAACCCTTCAAATCGCTATAATCCCATGCAAACACATCAACGAACTCTTGACATAGCAGAATGAAAGCTCAGCTTTTCTTGAAATGTGCAGACCTTGCCAAGTGCCAGCAGCTTGTCCTTGAAGATTTCAACCTTTTCATAGTTTTCCTCTTTGGTTGTGATGCATGCTTTGTCATTTCTCAATTGGTCATCTCCATTGAAAATGCTTTCGAGCATGACCAGACCTTTAGGGAGTTTATTATTCTTCAACTGGACAATCAGATCTCCATATTGCTGCTGCAATTTCACTTGGTTGTGTATTGCGAACTCAGCGTCCTCCCAGAGGAAGAGAGATATCTGCTAGTCACTTTTGAAAACTTGACAGTCTGCAATGTTGTCTGGGATAGAGGGTCAAAATACCACCTTCAAGTGGCACGAACCACAATCTTGGCTTTTTTTTTTGAAACGTCAAACTAAGCACCAAGTACTGCCAGCCTGTCTGTGTGTTTGTTCTGCTCCCTAGGAATTGAGGCAATATTGAAGGCAAGGAAATATTCCATCAGGTCCCAGACCCTATGCTTGTAAGACTTCATCAAGGAGTTCTTTGTTAGATTCTAGCCCTTCACCTAATTCACAATCAGCTCGATGTCCCCTAAGACCTGCAACTCTTTAATCTCTCTTCTTCTTGCACATTCCAGCCCATGGATCAAAGACTCATATTCTAGAACATTACTTGTGCAAGAGAAATGGAACAAGAAGGCTGAAAATTATCTCTCCTTTCAAGGGGAGACAAACATCGCCCCACCTCCAGCACCTAGCTTACTTCTAGATCCATCAAAATACAGCCACCATAGGCCGAGGTCTGGTTGTTCTGCCTTTATCAAATTTGGCATTAAGGTGCCATCTTCGTGCATGCAATAGACTCCAAGGTCTATCTCCTCCATAAATCTGTATGGGTCATGTTTGAAATTATCATTTCCCCACTCATCCAAGAGTAGGTCTATGACTCCCTCAAGAGCAGAGGACGGAGCTTTATCTTTTTGGGATTCTTTTAGGTCGATGATTGTGTAACTGACATTCGCTACCTTGGGGGTGTATGGTTCCAGATGGTCTTTATGGAGTGGCTCAGACTCAATTTTTACCTTGGTCCCATACTTGGTTCTAAAAACCAGATATGACCAATTTGCTGCTAGATAGCCACCTATTTTGGACGTGAAGTCCCTAGATAGGCACATTGCAAAAAATGGAGGAACATCCGCTACTAAAATATCATGGGGAATTGAGAAGGTTGGGCAAGCATGCAATGTCAGGTCTAAACCCTTCAGAATTCCAACTATTTTTGTAGGTGTCCGATCTAGCTATAGGACTCCCTTTTTCATTTCTTCATACTTCAATCCCATCTTATTAGCAATGCATTTTGGCATTACTGATGTACTAGCCCCGCTGTCAATTATGTAGTTGTGTACCAAGAAGTCCCCAATGATCAAGGATACGTAGAAAGGGGGGATTTTCTCTTCCTTCTTCACCTATTTTGGGGTGATAGGCTGTCCATTTATCATCAAGACATTATCCATGTTTGCTGGAATAGCTTGATAATCCAGCTTATGCAATTCTTTCTTCAATACGTCCTTCTGTCCTGGAAGTGACAATGAGTCCCATAAAGAGATGCTCACATGCAACTTCTTCATATGGTCCACTATATTGACTTGGGGACTGCTTCCCTTCACATTTTATTTTGGGCCGATCCCAATTGGAGCTGTAGGCTGAGGCGCTAAAGGTGCAAATGACTATTTGGAAATTGGGGCCCTTTGAAATGAGTGTGATGGAGGAGGTGCAGCTGCTGCTTGTGTGGTGGCTTGCACCTCTTCCATTACTCTCCTCTTAAATCTTGTATTGGCTGCAACACAATCAGCCATATTTCCTATAGCACCCCCATGGTTGATTGCACAAAACTCACCCTCTTCATGATTCATAAGAGCAAAATTTAGCTAGGCCTGATTGCTACTCGTGCTGGGTTGAACTAGAGCGTCAAAAAATTGGGAATGAGTGGCAGCCTGATTTTTTGTATTCTGGTCTGTTGCCTTGAGCTTGCTACCTTTTAATGGCAACCAGTTCATTGGTCATGTTCTACAACATACTCTTGACCTCATGAAATTCATTTGACGAGACAACAACTAGTTTTTTGATGGCAGGCAGAGGGGCCAATGTGGGGTTAGGGGTCTGAATTGGAGGTGGCATCTCTGGGAAGATTGGCATGTGAGGTCTAGGGGTGATTTTCCCAGCCTGTATTAAGCAATTCTCCGCTGTTATGGCTATGTCATAAGCATCAAGTAGTATATGCCCTCCCATAGATTGTATCATGACTGCAACATCATTGTTTAATGCTTTTAAATAGTACAAGAAAGCATAACTGGGAGTTGGCCTTACCAGGATGGGAATTCTCTGCCAAGTCTTCTGAAACCATGTGTTAAAGTCATGCATATACTTGTGTGGAGCTCTTTGAATGGTCGTTAGTTGTTCAGCAAGTGAGAGGTCATCGCTCTTTTCCCCAAAATGGTCCGTTAGCTGAATACCCAGTTCATTCCAGGAATGAATCGAATTCACAGGCAAGGTCCCATACCAGTCAAGAGACTTGCCCTTAAGAGACAAATCCAACAACCTGACTGTGACATTTTCCTCTGTGATATTATGAATATTGATGAGATTAGAAACATTATTGATGTGCTCAATGACTGTAATGGGTCCCAATGCATTGAAAGAAGGCACATTTTTCAATGTTGCCCCTGGAATCGGGTCATATTATGGAATATTCAAGGGGCTTTCACCACGAAAGGTTGCAAAAGGTAATGCCATAGCTGGAATAGGACTTAAATGAGGTTTTGTTGTGGATGTGTCTCTTGTAATAGGTCTAGGAGGATTGCTTGTTGGATAAGGGCGGGTTCTCTCGAATCTTGATCGTTTAACAAAATTAAAAGGTAATTCAACGAATTCGAAAGGAATCTTTCTTGAAGCAGACCTAGTGGTGACTTTAGGCATAAAAATTTAAGACACTAGTCTAAATATGAAAACTAAAGCTCTTACCAATGGAGTTTCCAAATGCTATAAATATTGAGATGGCTATGATAGGACCAACATCAATCATGATATCTTACTGCATTGTCAAACTGGGTCCCACCGGGCATGCCAAAACTGTTGACGTAGGAAAGTGCACCTAGTGGCAGGAAAATGGGTTCCTGCCCTCTCCTCACAACATGGAAACTCCTCTCTCACTTGTGGGATGACGAAGCAGGAGAGGAGAGTCTCTAGGTATGGGCTAGTTCCCTCTGATGTATCTTGTTTGTTTCAAGCAGTGCAAAAAATACATACAGGCATATACATATATGTATAGCTATAAACTGAGGGGGATGAAAAAGGAAGAAAGTGTAAGAAAACAATCTACTCTAAGGAGGTGATACACCAAAATAAAGGTGATCTTCTCACACCTACTCTCAAAATCGAAAAAAGACCACAAACATACACTCAGACTCGATAGGGAAACCAGGCTACAAGAAAATGGCAGGGAGGTTGTTATGAAAACAGAAGAACAGAGACTCACCAAGATGCTGCAGAATACATACTATAAATGACTTCCTCTGCTCTGTATCTCTAAAATGGAACTCTCCACCTGTCAACTGCAGAGAATGGCACCTTGTGGATAACTGATGTGTTGGTGCTAGAACTGTGAGAGCATTAAAGACAATGACTGGACACAACTCAAACACTTAGATGTACATAGAACATTTGACCAAGAAGAGGAAAAAAATAATCTTTATAGATTCAGGTAAAAATTTTAGCAGGGCTGTGCCTTACAAAAATTGTAAAAAGATGATTACAAAATGACAAGTATCAAATATATATATGAAAGTCCAAGAGGTTCATTTGGTGCTCTTTTTTACAAATGGTTGTTCATGAAAAGAAACAAGCTACTCAAAATATTAATGAGCCATGTGCCCTACCTACTCGAAGTTTGCATTTTTTTAATGGCAAAATGTAGTTTGTCCACCCATTAAGTGAAAAATGAAGAAACCAATTACATTTCTTAGCTACTACGTCTTCTCATGGTCAATTTGTTGGCACTATTTCACTTACTGGAGTCTCTTCTTCAAATTGGCACCGCTTGGACTTAACTATTTGCTTATTCCGTGCATGTCCTCTTGTCTTTTATTGAATTTGTCTCTATCTAACTCGTTCGGCCTCCCAGGAATGAACTTTCAGCAGGTTGCTACATTCTAGACTCCTTGGCAATACTTTCCTAGCTGGAAACAAAGCTATTTTATTCTGCTGAATTTGATGCTCATCTGGCTGTTGAGCTTTGAAAACCAACAGATATTCCATCCTCTTGAAATTGATGGCTTTTCTAGCGTTGTCTCTTGAGATCTAATGGCTAAACCGTTCTACAAAATTTGACGTCCACTAGGACGTCATCGGGTCCTACTAAAATGTCATCGGGTCCATTGCCACGTCATGCGGGTCCATGCGGCATCCTCTCGGGCACTTCTGTCTTGAAAATTTCTCGGCAGCTGTCCCTTTGAAAAGTCCTTAGACTCGACTGAAAGTCCCTTTATTGCTTTTAACTGGCCTTCCAGCTTGGGGCATACCTTTGAACTAGGCCATTGAACCAAAAAGGTTCAACAGTTCAAAATTTCAACATGTTTACATTAAAATACTTGGACCGAACAGTGAACCCTTTCAACTTGAACCAAGAAACCAAAATCAAAATTGAACCTGTGGGCAAAATTTGGTCAACAATACATTGTGAAATCTTTATTATAATCTGGACAAACTAGAATTGGGGCATAGGTGATAGCTATCTTGATGTCTTGAAATATCAATTTGCCTTCTTCAGTCCAGTTGAAAGAGGCCTTTCCCTTCATCATGTCCATAATATGATGAGTCTTCTCTGTGAACTCAGGGATTAACCTTCATAGAAAATTCACTTTTTCAAAGAAAGAGTGAACTGCAGTCTTAATAGTGGGCAGAGTAAGCTCATGTATGGATTTGACTCTTTTTGAGTCAATCTTTATGCCTTCTCAGGATACAATGTGTCCGAAAAGTTTCCCTTTTGTTACCCCAAAAATAGACTTCTTGAGATTTAGAGAAATGCCATTCTGGTGACATCATTACAACACTTGTTGAAAATGATGTAGGTGATCAGGATGATGCTTGGAAAAGACTATTAAATCATCAAGGTACACCATAATGAACTTACCCATTTCATCTTTGAAAGCAAGGTCCATTGATGTCTAAAAGTGGCACCAGCATTTATCAGGCCAAATGGCATTCTTTGATACCTAAAGGTGCTAAAAGGTGTAGTGAAGGTAGTCTTATGTTGGTCTACTTCACCAACTTCCACTTGATTGTACCTTGAGAAACTGTCCAACATTGATAACATCTCTAAACTAGTCACTGTCTGAAGGACTTGATCCATGATGGGCAGAGGGTAATTATCCTTTAATGAGGATTGATTCAAATGCATAAAATCCATGCGGAGGCAAATTTTGTCATTCTTTTTTCTAACAGGAACTATGTTTGCAATCCATGTGGAATGATGGATTGGGAAAATTATTCTAGCATTTAGCATTTTATGTATTTTAGATAGAATAGTAACTGATATCTTTGTATTATACTACTGGGATTTTTTCATTTTAAGGCACTGCATCACTCTTGAGATAAATTTCATGGTGTCGTAAGATTACACCAAAACATCCATGTAATGGCGAATCAGGACAATAAATTTGAGCTTCTCCTTAGGAGTGTAGCACTTCCTAATGTTCACCATCTTGGGATTTTCCTTAGTAACCAAACTTATTTGATCAAACTCCTGGGAGGAGCTTGAATCCATTTGTTACTGTTTGATGAACCTATCGTGCTTGTCAAATAGTTTCTCAAGGGAAACCAATCCTTTGGGAATTTTATTCCCTTTTAGCTCTAGGAATTCTTCACCTATGTCTAAACTTGTTTCAGGGGCTGATTCAAGTTTCTGAGGCTCACTACCTTCGAAGTGAAGCTTTTCAAAGCTATTTTTTTGTTCCAAAAAGGTGATGATTTAGTTGTCATCATTAAACACTTGCCAATTATTCACATTGTCAGGCACACTTGGTCAAATGACTAGTTTGATAGTGTACCTATCTCCCTTAAAATCTTGGTGATGAACCAAGAGAGTCACCAAAACAGCTAATGCATTAGCTCGATCATTGAACTCCCTAGGTACTACAGAGATACTGAAAGTATCAAAGCTTTCAATTTGATCCCAAACTAGATTGCGGTAATGATGCAATATTTCATTCTTGGTTTGATACAGGTTCCTCACTTGACAAACCACTAGCTCATAATCTCCTTTGGCATGAAGGAGTTTGACACCCCTATCTTAAGCGACCTTTAATCCGAGCATCAGTGATTCATATTCAATAGTATTGTTGGTGTTATTGAACTGCAACTTGTATGAAGATGGAAAAATATCTCCTTGAGGAGATATCAACACAATTCCAGCTCCAGAACTGGTAGAGGAATAGCTACCATCAAATTCCAAAATCTAGGCATCATCAGAAACTAATTTTTATTTAGATTTTTATTCATTTAGAGGGGAGGATTCCTCTAGGCTTACACTGTGCTCTATTAAGTCTTTTGCTATTTTGTTTGAACCAATTTTTAGGCTGTCACATTCAAAAATTTCATTAGACGCCACATGAACCTCTTCCATGGATAAGAAGTAATTACCTATGCCTGAAGACTCAAATATAATTTGGGCTTCAGGGGTTGATGTTTGAGTGACAATGTATTTTGTCTCCTTTTCAAGGAGTAATCTCTACATGACACCTTTGACTAGGATCCTCACTTTAGATAGGTCCATACTTAACTCGCCACCAACATCCTTGCAAAAATTTTGCCTGAGAAGAATGTCGTATGAGGCTGGAACATCAGCCACCAGGACTGTCATCTTCATCCTTTTATCTGGGAATGCCGCAAATGCAAATTAGGCATCCTTAATTTGTCCTAGCAGTGGCACTTATTTGTTCTCCATAGAGAAACATCTCTAAAAGGTCTTGGTTAGTGTGAGTCTAAGAGATTCTGCCACTTTGGCAGGCATGACATTGTCAAATGGACCTGAGTCTATGATACAATTGTTCAGATGGTGTTTGTTTATCAGCAAGGAGACATAAAATGGTTGTCTTCCTAGGAGCAGTAGGAGGAATAATGACAAGGATATTCTAGGTGGATGTGTGAGCCACCTTTGGAATAGCTGGTCTTGCAGGGACAGTTTTATTCTTTACACATTGAATCAATTTATCCAATTGATCAGGGTTGGATTACAAGAATTCAAATTCAGACATTTGAATTTTGGTTTTCTTGACATGGTCGATTGTATCAAACATCTAAAATAAATTACGAATAGGGAAAGGTAGTTCATCCTTTTGGTTTTTATGGGGGGTACTGATCTATGAAATTAAATTTGGAGGTGAAGGTGTAATTGAGGTAGTTTTTTAGCGATCACCGGGTCCTTTGATTGAAAAGGCAGAGTGGTTTTCCGCTTAGCAATTGAAATTACTGGTTGAGATCGCTCCTCTATTTTTTTCTTATCAGTTTGTTGGGTTGACTAGTTCTGGGACTGGGTGAATACAGTGTATGATACATCAAATGCTTCACCTTTACTTCTGAGTTCATCTTGGTAGTTCAAGATATCAATGTTGGAGTCATCAGCTGATTCTTCTTGGTTTTTTTCAAAGAGATCAGGTCATCTTCTGGATTCAACTTAGGCTAGAAGGAGAAATCAGATTCTATTTCAAGATATCCAATTGCTGAGTTGGTTGGTGCTACTTCAATGGAAAGTTTCCCTTGTAGGAGAGTAAGGCGATTTGGTTGTCCTTGAGTTCTGGTAGCATTGCCTTGGTACGACTGATTGTGAAATTTCCTCGTTGGTATATCTCTGTATGCAGGAGCAGACATCCCTTGCACCATTTGCTTTCTAAGAGCTAGCAACTCATTTGCCAGCTTTTGCACCATAGGATCAGTGGTGCCTGTAGATGAATATTCAGAAGATGAAGGAGATTTGCCTCTGTTAGGATCTCTCCTTATCTTTTCTGCCAAGATAAGATCATCTTCCACCTTAGTGGCCAAATCTTGAGATACAATAAGGTCTATGTGGCCAGCCCTTCTCAACAAGAAACTCACTTCTAGAAGCTAAGAATTGATGAAAAAAATTTAAGGTTCTCAGCCATTGGCTGAGCAATTATAGGAATCATGTTCCTTAGCTTATCAAACTTGGCTATGAAGTCCCTCACAGGTTCATGAAGCTCCTTCTTCATTTTTGTGAGCTAAGCCAGCATGGCATGCACATTTTTTGTAGGCTTGAACCTTACTTTGATCTTGGCTTTGAGAGTGTTCCAGTCAGTCACCATTTATGCTTGTAGATGATAAAACTAGTCTACAATAGCTCCTTGCAATGTTTCCACAAACACCATGACTGCAATGTCCTCATACTCCACACCTATCATGCCACAGGCTATGCTGAAGGCTAAAATATGTTCATCAGGATGAACTCTTCCATCACCAAATAATTTGGGGAAATTCTTCCTGGTATTATGAGGCAGTTCATGTAGAGGTGGATTTAGGTTGAGTGGACCAAAAGAGTTACCCCAGCTGCCTTGAGCTACCATGATTTGACTATTGAAGGGAGGGATAAAAAATATTTTAGGGGTATGTATTTAAAAATATTTGATAACAACAAAAATGGACATTTTACCTAGTAATGAAGACCTAATTTTGGTAGAAGAAAAACTCCTAGTTCACTGAAGGTGAGATGGAGAAGGAAACATGTCAAAATCACTTTGTTGTACCAACTCAAATACAGGGTCAACAATCCCTTTATCTCTTTGGATTTGTGTATATCATGGATCTACTAGAGTGTAAAACTAAAATGGATAAGGATAAGAACTACTTCAATTCAAAGATTGAGGCTTCAAACTGCACAAAACGTCCCCAGTGGAGTCACCAAAAATTGTTGGCATGGAGCTGGTAGAGTAGACAAAAGCAATGAAATGTTCGATCCCTAGAATCTCTAGTTTCATATATTAGAGTATATAATGGAAATGGATAAGGCTATAATGATAATGGATAAGACACAGGTGATGCTTCAATCTGAAGCTTAAGGCTTCAAATTGTGCAAAATTGTTGTGTCCCTAGCGAAGTCACCAAAAATTGTTGGGTGAATATTTTGTCACCAGATAACTAATGGGAAAAATAGGTTGTTTCAACCACAATATAAGGAGATTGATCGGCCAAATGTGTAGGTATACCACATCAAAGGGGGACAAATCTCTCCTCTCATCAAAGGGAGGTTCCCTATAACTATGATATATTAATATACTATAAATAAGCTAAAAATAACACTCAGGGGTAGGACAACACCATCCATCTCTCCTTTTTTAGAGATGATGTTCAAAAATCAAAGGATAAATCATGGTGAAATGATAGAAGGCACTTCTTTTCTTTCAGAAGTGCTATTCAGCAAACAACAGGAATGTTTCTGGTAGTGATTGTAAAAGGATGCAATAACACAATAGAATGAGGTGTAGTGCAAAGTATCCACCTCAACTACCAAAGAGTAAAATGTATGAAGGATAATGGGGGCACAAATTCATCCCAATATTTTTTAAATTGAAACAAAAAATAACACACTAAAGACCATTGTGGCAGTATAAAGTCTCTCCACAATCAGCTTCAGGACACCTTGATGATTACTTCCACTAGTTCTACTTGTTAAATTAAATGGACAAGAATGTTTCTAAGAAATAGACATAAGAACAATTTCCTAAATAACACAAGCTATTCTAGCACAAAGTGTGAAGGGTCACTTATTTTATATGATTAACAATCTAAGCTCAAACTCTCAGGAAATGCCTTTCAATTTGGGTAGAGTTTTTCTTCTATAACAGAGAGATCTCTTTCACATAAAATAAGAGATTAAAATATATAGTTCTCCAAGAAAGACTTGGGTGATTTGTTTAATAGAATGGCCTATGCTACATTCAATGCCTTGAATGCATTTTCAGTTCTGTGAAGGGGCCATGCTGGAACAGGGCATCAGCCTTAACTTTGGTGTACAAAATCATCTCGAATTTCTTCTCCTCAGCATGGGTCATCTAGTCTATTTCCAAATATGTAGGTGGCTGTCCACTCACTTTTATTCAAAGGAAGAAAAATAGGTTGTGCCTTTGAATGTTTGTAAACTCAGATGTCTATTTGGTGGACTATTCCACCTACTGGAATAACTCCCTTATAGATATTTCAATATTTCCTATAGCTTTCCCTCTTTCTTGTTGTAATTTGAGCTCTCAAGCTATGTTCTTACCTTCATCAGGCTCTTTCAGCTTCTTCTTCAGCTGTTTGCTGAGTTTGTTCTTCAAGTTTTGCACCATATTTGAAAATAAATGAGCATTTCATTACCTTGAATTTGACGTCCATGGGGACGTCATCGATCACTTGGTCACTTGAACCACGTTGAACCTCAAACCTTTTAACCATGAGAGTGCATCGGTTCAATGGTTCAAAGGTTCAGGCGGTCTTATTGGCTCCTTGGTTTAATCAGTTCCTTGGTTCAATCGGCTGAACCATCTCTTCGAACTTGTCTCTGGAATCTTCCGCTTCCTTCCTTCACTCGAAGCTTCTTTTCACACTTTAAAATTCCTTAAACCTTTGAACTTTGAACCATTTTGGTTCAATGTTCAAAGGTTCATTCTCTTTCTCAAAATCCTTTAGTCCTTCAAAGTTTCTAGATCCTTTTCTTTTCTATTGAACTCGTTGAACCTTTGAACTTTGAACCTTCCGATGTTCAAGGTTCATTGGTTTAACCTTTCTTTCTTAGCTCTTTGAATTGTTTATTCTTCTAAGTCTCTCAAAATTTATTAAACTCGTTAAACCTTTGAACTTTCAACTCTTTTGGTTCAAGGTTCAATAGTTCAACGATTCAATTTTTCTTCTTCAAAGTCTTCTTTTTGTTAAGTCCTTTAAAGCTGTTAAAATTTTCTAAGCGTTTGAACTTTGAACTTGATGAATCACTTAACTCTTTAAGTCTACCGATGTCATTGAACCTTTGAACCTTTGGAGGTAGGGTTCAATGGTTCAATGGTTCATTCCATTTGTTTGAATCCTGTCGATGGACCTTTCAGTTGAACCTCGATGTTGAACCAACCTTGAAATTTCCTAAGTGTTTGAAACTTGTTCCTTTGTGAGAGCTCCCATGTTAAAGTTATTAAACCCATTGAACCTACAAGTCCCTTTGCTGAAAATGCTTGAATAATTGAGGAACTTGAGCACTTAGAACATTTTTTAAGAAGGAAAGAGAGAATTTTGGTCCACAGGACCAAAATAGTTAATATGTTGTCCCAAAAACAAGTGACAGATTTTGGGAACAACAAAGCCAAAAAAAATGATGGAATAGGAGCAATAGCATGGAAGATGTTTTGAACCATGGGGAAGATGGCTAAACCCTAGGGATTAATGATGGAGGTAACCAAAATTTTGGCCAGATTCGTATCATGAAAGAAGATGAGGTTAGGAGGATCTGAGGAATTTTGTTTGAGGTGAGAAGAATTAATGATTTTAGAAAGGGAGATGAAATTATTTTAACAAACCATTTTGATAGAGGGAAGACTAGAGGGAAAATGATTGTAGATCTTATTGTAAAATGATCGAGACAAGGTTTTAGAACCCAAGGGAGAAGCAACCTTTGGCAATTGGCGTAAATAAGGTACCATGTTTTCTTAAACTTGGTGATAGGTGTTGTCTTATTTCTCTGAGGAGTAGATCTTTAACAATTAAAATAGAGGAACTCAAAGAGAAGGCTTTCTTTATGAAATGGAGTGGAGAATGGCCGGCCTTTGCTAGGGTGAGGAAATGGTGTGACTAAAACTAGGGACCTAATTTATCTCTTAAAACAATGCCCAATGAGTTCTTTCTCATTGATTGACCCTCTAAGAGATCTAAAAGATAGATTATGAATCAAGGACCATATATGATTAGAAAATAGGGTCTTTTTATGAAAGATTGGATTGGTAATTTTAACCCAGTTAAGGAGGATATTTAGGAAATCCCAATCTAGTTAATACTTTACAATTTGCCTTTAGATTATTGGTTAGAGGAGACCCTCAAGGAAATTAGAGATAAATTGAAAATCATGATTATAGTATGTATGCTAGAATCTATGTGTTGGTTAAACCTACTCCCCCCTCCCAAAGTAAATCAAAATTTTATCAGAGATAGGGGTTTGGTAGCAAAAGGTGGAGATTGATAAAGCAAGGAACTACTGTAAGGTATGCAAGAAGTTGAACCACAATGGGATAGAATGTGAAATGAAAAAGTTAGATCAAGGGGAAGAAGGTTGAGGGTCAGAGCTTGGGGAAGGATCATGAGAAAAACCTAATGAGGAAGTTTCACCAGAAAAGATAGATAGGTGAGGAGAGAACTCATCAATCTAAGAGGTAGGATTTTATAATTCAATGGCTCAGAAAGAGGGTGAGGTGAGCACAAGAGAGGTCAGACTGAAATGGGGGGATGAAGTAATGGAAGGAAGTGGGTAAGGGGATCAACAAACTCCAAGGCTTTTAAGAGAGATAATGGCTTCACAAATCTTGGAGAAGGAGAATACAGAGGTATTTATTTGTAGAGGTGATGAGATTTTGAGGAGGGAAGACTTTTGGAGTTCATTGGCTGGAAGGAATATGTTGTGTTCACAAGACAATGCTGAGAATAAAGAAAACACCCCCATCAAGAAGGTCAAATGAAGGATCTTCAGACTAGTCAGAAGCTGGAGAAGGTAGTGATTTTGGAGAAGATTAAAAGGTAATATTAGAGAGTAGATCCATTATCTAAAGTGCCTCACAAAGGCAAAAAGTAGCTTATAGAGAAAGGAAATCTAAAGGATGTAAATCAAGAAAAGTGTTGTTGGAGCTGGCAAGAAATTCCAAAGGACAAATGAAGCTAAGATCAGGTAAGGGATTATCCCTTCCCCAGTCACCATGAGGGCCTTAACCTGGAATGTTAGGGGCTTAATTACCCCTAACAGGAGATGCTTGATCAAATGATAGGTTGATCAGGGAAAAGTAGATTTGCTACTTTTTTAGGAAACCAAACTGAATCATGATAATACTAAAATTTTATTGTTGAAATGGAGAGAATGGCAAGGAATTTTTTAGGAAACTGATGGTGCTTTGGGAGGGTTGGGGATTCTATTGAATCTAGATTGAATCAAGGTCAAAAAATTGATGAATAATCATAACTGGCAACTTGTTAAAGCACACCCTAATATAAGAAACTTCTTTGTTTTTATGATTAATGTGTATGGCCTAATTGAGACAGATAAGGAGAAATCAGTTTGGGATCAAATTGCTATAGTGTTGGAGTTATGCAAAGAGGAAAAAGTGGGTTTAATTGGGGATTTCAATGCTACTTTAAATGGATCAAATAAGAAAGGAGAGATTAAGGGACTCACCCAATCTTAGACAGATTTTAAGAATGTTGTGAGCAAAAATCATTTGATGGAAATCAGTCTAAAAAATGGAAAATTAATATGGATCAATAGACAAACAGGTTTCATATGTATAACATAAAAGCTTGATAGATTCTTTATAATATAGGAATGAGAAGAGACTCAATGCATTTTCAAATCCTCGATATTGCCTCTGACTAGATTAGACCATTTCTAGTTTTATTGAATTTGGAAAAATATTATCCACCAGAAAGATGTCTTTTTAAGTTCAAAATTATGTGGTTACATGATGAAAATATTAAGGATAGGTTGAAGGTTTGGTGGGAAAATGTACCTAAGATGGGAGGATTTCACATGTATAACATGCACAAAAAACTATTGTTTATTAAAGGGAGGCTTAAGGATTGGAACCAAGCTCACTTTGGTAATATTTTTGAAGAAAAACATAATCTAGAAAAAGAGCTTTTAGAGTTGAATGATTTGGTGATTAGAGAGGGAATGGATGTGAATTGTTTCACTAAGGATAATGACATAAAGAGAAGATATGAAGAGATCCTAACTAGAGAAGATATTTTTTGGAGACTAAAGTCTCGTGAGTGTTAGATTTGAGTAGGAAATAGAAACACAATTTTTCCACATGTCCACCAAAGTCAAATGAAGCTAAAACAAAATTTCAAAATTATCAACTGGGGATGGTAAAACAAAAAATACACCAAAATAATTGGAGGAGGAGATGGTAGGCTTCTTCACAAATCTTTTAAAAAAAGAAGACAATCTAGTGAACCCAAATAGGCAAGAGTTTATCAAGGTCATTCCAAGGAAAATTCATGATAGAGAAAATAAATGGTTGTGTGACCCAATCTCAACAGAAGAGGTGTGAACAACACTCTTTCAAATGAGCTCGGATAAGGTGCCGGGTCTGGATGGCTTTCCAACAAGTTATTTTCAATCCTTCTAGGACATTGTAAGTAGAGATTTAGTGAAGTTGGTGGAGGAGTCGAGGAAAAGATAGGTGATGTTGTGGGAATTTAATAACACCTTTTTATCATTGATCTCAAAGAAAAAGAAGATTGAAAAGGTAGAAGAATTTAGACCCATTGCTCTCTATAATAGAGTTTATAAAATAATAACCAAGGTGATGGAAAATAGACTAAAAAAGGTCTTACTCATCATAATTTTGGAGAAGCAAAGTGGGTTTATCCCAGGAAGGGAAATAATGGTAGGTATTATCCTGGCACATGAAGGCATCCATACAGTTTGGTAAGATAAAGTAGAGAGGATGATCATTAAGTTGGACATCAGGAAAGCCTAGGATCAAGTTGATAGAGTGTTCTTGTTAGAAGTATTGGATAGATTTAGCTTTGATTAATTATGGATCAAATAGGTCAAAGGTTGTATTTTAGGACCAAGATTCTCAATGCTAGTGAATGGGTCTTTGAAAGGTTTATTTAAATCAATAAGAGGAATAAGGAAAGGAGATACATTATCCCCCTTCTTATTCATTATAATGGTGGAAGCTCTAGGCAGAAGTATTGAAGTAGAGAGGCCTAGAGGAAGATGGAAGGGAATCAAAATTACCCCTCGCATAGAGGTAGTTACTCATACACAATTTGTAGATGACACAATGTTGTTTTGTGTCTCGAGTAGAGTGGAACCCAGAACTATCAGAACGCTATTAGACAACTAGAGTGGAGATTCTGGGCAAAAGGTAAATTGGGCCAAATCAGAAGCTTTCTTCTTCAACATAGACATAAGAAAACAAATAGATCTTGTTATAATATTGGGAATTATGAGAGGCTCACTCCTTGATAAATTTTTGGGCCTGCCTTTACATGGTGGGCTAAGTAAATTATTTTTATGAGATAGGATCTTGGATAATTCTAACAAGAAACTAGAGGCTTGAAAAGGTAAATGGATAATGATATCTAGAAGAATAATTACGATAAAATTAGTTATATCAATAGTGCCTATATATACCATGTCTTGTATGAAATTGCCACAAAATGTTTTTGAGCTGATGAAAAGATGGATGAGAAAATTCTTTTGGAATGATAGCTTAGACCAAAATAGAATTCCACTTATGGTGTGGGAAAATATCTGCCTTCCTAAGGACACGAGGGGAGTAGGGATTCAAAAATGGCCAATTATGAACAAAGATTTAGGGCCAAAGCTGATTTGGAATGTGTATCATAAAGATGATCAGAAATGGATAAGAGTTTTGCAACACAAATATCTTGATTCTAATTGCCCTTGAAGAATCCTCACTATTCAAAACCACCTACAAAATTGATAGTGTGGAACTTCTTGATGTCTCTCTACAACATAGTGATGGAGCATGTAACCTGGGATAGTAGAGGAGGTCAACAAGCTAACTTCTAGAAGGACTCATGGGGGGTCTTAAAAGACTCATAGAATTTAAAGGTTTGGAAGAAGCAAGAAGAATTTTTGAAGAAGAGTAGGGCACCTTTGTAAGAGACTATGCTAAGAGAGATGATTATGGTTGGATTTTAATATGGAAATGGAAATCATTACAATAGACCAAAATGTTAGATGAATCTAAGGAGAGACTAGACAACCTTATAAGGTAACAAAACATTCAATTTTGTGAAGGAGAAGATAGGATCTAATGGTGCGTAACAAAATTAGGTAACTATAATGTAATATTAGGCTATAGGTTATTTGAATCAACAACAAAATTGGAACATTGGCCAATGGAGTTGATATAGGGGAAGCATTACCTTCCCAAAGCTGGGGTCTTTGCATGGATGTCTCTCTAGAATAAATTTATCATAGGAGACAAGCTACAATGGATAGGGATTGTGGGGCTGCATAGATGTTGCCTTTGTAAAATAGAGGAGTTAGAAAATCATCTTTTATTAAATTGTGAAGTTGCAAGCAATTGCTGGGATGAGGTACTGAACAAGTTGGAATGGTAGTCTCCTCATCCTTTCTCTTTACTAGAATTTTTTAATAGTTGGCCATGTTTGAAAAAAGGGGAGTTTTCTCTATTCTTTGGAAGGTGGTTCCATCATTGGTGATATGGGAAATATGGAAGGAAATAAATAGGAGGATTTTTTAGGAGAAATAATTTTCTTTTTTTGCTCTGTTAAACAAAATAGAGATAGTTATCATTGAAATGGTGAATAATGCAACTAGAAATCATAGGGTTGAAAAGAGTGAATTCACTATGTGGGATGAAAGACTAAAGAAAAATGGATAGGTTTATCTATTCACCCCATTTATGCATGCCCCAGGGTTGAGCCTGCAGTAAATAAATGGAAGGATGTAAAGTGGATACCTTTGGATGAACGCTGGGTGAAGGTAAATTTTGATGGGGCTGTAAAAGGCAATCCAGGGCCTTCAAGAGCAAGGTGCATAATGCAAGATCACACAAGCACAATTTTGGCTGAGGAGGCTTATCCACTTCCCTCAAGTACTAATAATGAAGCAGAGGAATGAGCAACATGGTTGGGGGTTGATTTATGTAGGCAAAAGGGCCATAATAAATTACACCTAGAGGGTGACTTCATCATCATAGTCAATTCTATTATAAAAAAAGAAAACTCCAAGTGGAAAATTCAAGGAATTATTAGGCAAATCTAGGAAGGGAATAATTCACTCAAATACTTCAAAATTTCCCATGGGTTTAGGGAAGCTAATGTCGAAGCAAATAGGCTATCAAAGCAAGTTGTTATTAGTAGATTTGAATCTACTTTGGGAGACTAAGCAGAGAGTTTCATTCCCCCTGCATGCTTAAAGGACAAAGACAACATTTTGAAAATCTAACATAATTAATGCATGGTAGAGCCATCATGGTGGATATAAGTGGTGGTGATGGGTCTTTAAATGAATTAGGTAAGCTCAAGACCTTAGCAAAAATATATGGAGTCGATGATTGGGATGGATACTAAGGAGAGGTAATTGGCCTTTTGAGGTAAGGTCTCTGACCATCTCCTTAGAAAGGTCTTTAATATCTTTGATGACAAATTTATGGAGGTAATTAAAGCGTTGTTGGGATCCCACTTCTTGCTAGTGAACAAAAAATTATGAGTCAACAATGATATAGTTGCAATGGCCATGGCTCAATTTTTTCAAGCTTGAGAGGACAAACTAATTGTTAAATGGATGATGCAGAAGGTAGTAAAAGCTCATTGGAGGGTTGGAATGGAAGTGGTGCTAGATAGGGTGATGTCGAGGCTAGGTCATAGTCCAACTAGTAGAATTTGGCTAGATTTTACCCTACTCTACAATGACCCATATATCCCCTTTATGGTGTGGAGTGTGGAAGAGGACAAAGCGGTGAGGATATTGGAAGTTACTGGTTTCATAACCCTTTTAAAGGAGATTTATGGATTCAATAGGAGGATGACTTTGTCAAGCACATGATATACTGAGAGAGGGGGTGAATTAGTATATCATATATCTTATAAAATTTTACTTAATCAAATTCTACTTAACCATACATTCAAGATATGCAATAATACTAAAATAATAAACACCAAACAAGAGAGAGAGAGAGAGAGATACCATATTTTTATGTGAAAACCCAATGTGGAAAAAACCATGGAGAACAATATCAAGTATATGAATTAGCACCAACTTAAACTATAATATTTTCAAGCACCAAACCCTTTGTTGAGTACTAACATAGTAACTATTCATGAGTACCACCCCATAGGAGCACCAACCCCTTTGTTTAGCACCAACACAACTATTCATGAGCACCAACCCATAAGAGCACCAACCACTATTGTGTATACCACACAACTATCTCTCAATATTGCTTTCTCAATAAATGATAGCACATTACTATATCTCTTTCTTTTCTCTCCTCTGTTCTTTTAAAAAAGATATGATAATTACAAACCATGTTCTCTTTTGCATATTACAAATGGCTTCCCAAACCTTTATTTATAGCTTACCAAATGAACTTTGGCATTCACCCTTTGTGACCCTTCAATCCTCATGGAAAATGATGCAAAACTTGCATGACCATTCAAATTATTTTATTTGAAAAGTAACATGGTGATCATTCATAAGTAAATACATACTTTCCCCTTTTGTCTTTATCTTCGTGACTTTTCATATCCCTCAAAGTGTCCCTTTATAAGAAATTGTGCCCTTCCTCTTTTGTCTTCACTTGGTGACTCTTGGAATTCCTCAAGATGACTCTTCATGTAAAAATGGGTCCCATTCCTCTTTTATCTTTACCCCATGAGTCTTTGACTTCTCCATGGGCCCTCTTTTGAATTTATGCAACCAAAAATATATTTGTTAATATTAAATAAATATTAACACACATTAGCCAAGATATGAACATTAAAAAAACCATTAAATGCTATGGGGCCTTTATCACCAATAATGCTAGACATTTGACATCAATGACAATATTTTCAACAATCTCTCCCTTTGTCATTAATGGAAAACTCAAAATAAAACTACTAGATCTTGAAACCTGTACTGTACATGCCAAGTTGAATATATAGCTAAATTGAAAAGCATACAGTAACTCTCCCTTACTATATCATTTTGTACCTATTTTTTGTACTTATTTCTATAACTATTCCTATACTTGTACCTATTTTTGTACTTCCCCTCCTTTGACTTCAATGGCAAAGGGCCTATCCTGGAGCGAACACTTAGCTCCCCCTTAACTGATGTTGATCTTCAATGCTAGGAAATAACATAAATTACTCCCAACTCCTCTCATAGATCCTTGAATGTGTCCTTTGGTTGTGTCTTTGTGAAGCTATTTTATAACACATATAAATTATTACCTGTCCTCTGAGCATCTGCAATCAACTCATCTAAATATTTTCTTCTAATCTGAAAACCTTCTACATAAAATTTTAATGTGTATTCCTAATCACATATTTGACTTACACTCAATAGATTATGCTTAAGACCTTCTATATACAATATATTTTTAATCTTGGTTCTACCATTATCCAAACTCAAAGTACCTTTTCTAGATATCTTGGTATTAGTTTTATCTTTGAATTTTACTATGCCACCATTGATCTTATTTAGATTTATTAATTTTCTCTTGTCTTCTTTCATGTGCCTTGAACATCTGCTGTCAATGTACCATTGCTATTTTTTATTTCTTGTATGCAAAGCTATCTAAACTAACATAGAATCTTTAGGTTGTTTCTTCTACCATGAATTTGTCTGGCCTTTTTTCTTGATGAATGAAGCCTTGAAAGTTTGATCCTTCTTTATTGACTTGAACACACTTCTATAATGCTAGGTTTTGTGTCCAAAATTATTACACTTGGCCTCTTCATCAAACGCTAATAGAGGAGCAAAAGAATTATGGCTTTTGCTTGACTCTACATGAGTTTCTTTCTCCTTGTTTTGGAAATTGTTATCTCTTTCTTGACATTATATTTTCTTATGACCATATCCACTACAATAAAAACAATAAACATGAAAATAGAACTTATTCTAATTTGTGTATCTTTGTCCTGATTGTCTTTTGTAGCTCTATTCCTTCCATCCTTGTGTATTCTTCACTTCTTCCCTTTTTATTTCCTCGTTTGTAAGAGCTTCAACACATCTCTTTTTCTTTTCAAATCCGAAACCTGTCTTATCTGATATTGAATTGTGACTTTCCAATATCTTATTCAACATGTTAGTGATATCCTCAAATTTTGAATCACTGACTGCTTTCTCAATATCTTATTTTAAAGTGAAGATTTCAATAACATACCTTTCACATTCTTCACTTACTTTTTTTAACTATGCTATTATATCTTTTTAATTCTTTTTAGCTTCTCCAAAGTGTGTTTGTAGATCTTCAATTCTCTCCTTTGACTCTTTTTCATTTTTATTGATTTGGCACTTCAATACTCGATTCTTCTTCTCAAGAGATTTTAATTATTATAAGGCACAAATGAGTTTTCCATCCATGTTCACCTTGGCTTCATCTTTGCTTTCATAATTTTCTCCTTCTTGATCATCTCTAATTTTACTCATGGAGGCATCTTCATTGTCACCATTATTCTTATCTAGACATTTATGCTTCAAAGAACCTAACTCAACATTCAACTAATTACACTCTTCTTCTCTAGATTTCAAACTTGAATATGCAACCTCTAGCTAATTCTTAAGATCCTGAATAAACATCTTATCTTTTTTTGCTTCTATAGTCAACTTAGAATCCAAGATACACACCTTTTCTTTAAGATCCTTGACCATAGATTTCAACTCCTAATTCTCCTTTTTTAGATGCTTGGCCATTGTAATTTACTTGATCTACCTAAAAAGCTGTTAAACTCTTTCCAAAGGAATTTGCTCTGATACTAATTGTTAAGCATGAGATATACTGAGAAGGGGGGATAAATTAATATATCATATATCTTATAAACATTTACTTTAATCAAATTCCACCTAACCATATATTCAAGATATGTAATAAAACTAAAACATTAAACACCACATGAGAGAGAGAGAGAGAGAGAGAGAGAGAGAGAGAGAGAGAGAGAGAGAGAGAGAGAGAGAGAGAGAGAGAGAGAGAGAGAGAGACCAAATTTTTACATGAAAATTTAATGTGGAAAAAACCATGGAGAAAAATCTCAAGTATATGAATGAGCACAAACTCAAACTAAAATATTCATAAGCACCAACTTGTAGGAGCACCAACCCCTTTGCTGAGCACTAACATAGTAACTATTTGTGATCACCAACCTATAGGAGCACCAACCCCCTTTTTGAGCACCAACACAATAACTATTCGTGAGCACCAATCCACAGGAGCACCAAACCCTATTATGCATACCAAACAACTATCTCTCAATGTTTCTTTCTCAATAAATGATATATCTCTTTCTTTTCTCTCCTCTACTCTTTTAAGCTAGATATGACAATTACAAATCATCCTCTCTTTCGCATATTACAAATGGCTTTCCAAGTCTTTATTTATTGCTTACCAAATTAACTTTGGCATTCACCCTTTGTGACCCTTCAATCCTCATGGAAAATGCATTCAAACTTGCATGACCCTTCAAATTCTTTCATTTAAAAAGCCACATGGTGACCCTTCATAAAAAATTGTGTCATTTCCCCTTCTGTCTTTATCTTGGTGACTTTTTGTATTCCTCACAGTGTCCCTTCATGAGAAAATTTTGTCTTCTTCTTTTGTCTTCACTTGGTGACTCTTGGAATTCCTCAAGATGACTCTTAATGGGAAAATGCATCCCATTCCTCTTTTGTCTTTACCCCATGAATCTTTGACTTCTCCATGGGCCCTCTTTTGACTTTATACAACCAAAAATATATTCTTTAATATTAAATAAATATTAACACACATTATCTAAGAGAAACATTATAAATGCTATGAGGCCTTTATCACCAATAATTCTAGACCTTTGACATCAATGACAATATTTCAAACAGATTGCTCCACTTTTGACACTAGCAGAGGCAACAATGAAGACTATAGTGGAAGAGGAATCCAGTAGAATTGAAGAGATGAATTTAGTAGTAGTATATAATTGAAGTATGTATGTTAGCTTGTGCTTTGGTTAATACTAATTTTGGTGTGTTTTGTGTCGATTGATTGTTTTTTAGGTAGGTTTTTATGTTGGTTCTGGGTATGGTCCCCTTGTGCCATTTTGATGTATCAAAAAAAAATTTAAATAAATTTTAAATAAATAAATAAATAATCAGATCAATAAAAAAAAGAGGGATAACATTTTTCAAAAAATGAGATAAATTTTTATTTTCTCAAAATTACGTTGTGCAAACATCAAAGGAAAAGTATATTTTTTGTGTTATTAAAAAAAAATACAGTCGGGAGATATTTTGTTATTAAAGAGATACCTTGTAATTAAGATGTGGAAATTTAGTTGGTTTATAACTTGTATAATCTATATTAATTAGACAAAAATTTCTTAAAATATTATAAAATTGTATCAATATCAATTTTCTTCAACTACTAATGAAATATACTAGAATATTTAAA
>JARHVA010004258.1:517500-525000 GCA_037957365.1 Torreya grandis | reverse complement strand
CAAACAAAGCTATTCGATAAAAAAAACCAAAAACAAAAAAATATTTAATAAATTTAGAAATTAAATGATGACATTAGTTAGAAGGTTAAATCAAATTCATTTCCATTATTTTATGCACACATATATTTGAAGGAAAATGTAAATATATTTATTTGTTTATGAAGTTATGAAAGATATATTTGAAATAAGTAAGATCCAATCTATTTTAATTTTAAAGTTTACTAATATATACATATCTAAAAAATATATTCTTTTTATGCTTTTGCTGCTCTCAAATACATATATTTAAAGTGAAATCAAAATAGTTCAATTCATTTTCATAATAATACTCATAAATACATAAAATGAGAAAACTTTAAATTTTAATTAAATATTAATAGATTCAAAAATTTTAACTATATTTAAAATTTAATATAATATAAAATGTTAAATAATTTAACTATTAATACTAATCAACACAATGAAACCTTAAATTTTAATTAAATATTAATAGATTCAATGTTTTTTACTATATTTAAAATTAAATATAATATAAATTGTTAAATAATTTAACGTGTTAATACTAATCAACACAAACCGACAAGATCTCCAATGTTTTGCAATGAATATTATTAAGCATGAATATTAAGGAATGGAGCAATTCAGTGATTGGTTGATGCATCACTCCACTTTTTAAAATATATGTACCTAAACACAATATTCCGAGTGCTTCCAATTTGGTTTAATAAAATTATGGCAGTTTGTTAAATAAGTGTAAGGTTTATAAAATCCTCACGAAATCTCGTTTGCCTTTCACATCAAAAGCGAGCTTTGTATATATACAAAACAACACAGTAGGAAAGGCGAATCATTGTCAAACCGACTTTATTTTGGATTGTAGTCCATAAATTATTCTTATGAGTTGCATAAATTTTTATCATAAATATTTCATATAAATATATCTAATGTCAATGCTTTCTCTTTCACATGCCCAGTAATTCAAATACATTTCGCCGACGGCGAGTTTCATAATGTTAACTAACATAACGAGTTTTTGTTGTAATGCACAATATGTAGATATGGTATATCTGAGTGGCCCAGGTTGCCTACAACTCTGATTTTCAAATAAATGAAAAATTGTACAATGAAAACAAAACTGTTAAACAGTTGATTAAGCTTGAATATTATTTAATTATCATCTCTTCCTCAACTTACTGATATGTTTGTTAATAGGTTTAAGCTTTATTAATTGATATAAACTATATATAATGATGTTAGTATAAAGATAGATATTTAAATCGACTCAACTAAAATGGAAACATATAAGTAATATAAGCACTTTTATTTATAAGAACAAGTACCAAAATTCAATCTAATACAACAATTCAATTTTTGTTGTCATATTTACTTGTAAACTATTTATATAAAGTATATTTGTCCGAGTCAAATTATGCATACTACTTTATAAAACAATATAACTATTATATAAATAAAAAATTGAAAAACTTTTCACAAATATAAATTATTATAAAATATTTCTAAATAAAATTATATATGAAATATAAATTTCAACATTTAAAGTTCTATATTAAATCCATTATCAAGTAGAAGAAGCCTCCATATTAAATGCAGTATAACCTACTACCCTCTAGTAATAATCCTATAGAAAATTTAAAAACTATACACAATCTTATCCAAAAATTATTTAGTAATATATTTCACTGTTATAACAGGTGAGTAGTGAATACCAAAAGCTCTCCTAAGCTCTACTTATAAAAGTAGAACGCCATGACTACATTTTCACAGCTGTTCTTAGTCTGATAGGTCATTAGAGTGTCAATTATGGCTTATTTGCATGTGGTAGTGGTGATCATTAGTATGATGCCAAGTTTTGACGTCGCTTCCGCTTTGCATTTGGAAGCAGACACCGATTGGCAGCAATCTAGTGCCACATGGTATGGCAGTCCGAATGGAGATGGAAGCGAGGGTATACGTACCAACCGTTATATTATCATATATTATGGACATTCTTCTTTTTCTTAAAGCGAATTCGAATAATACTTATGAACAGTAGTTTTTTTAGTTTGTGGTGAGTACAGGTGGAGCGTGTGGATACGGTAGCCTTGTGAAAACAATGCCCTTTGAATCACGGGTAACTGCAGTAAGTTCAAATCTGTTCAAAGGAGGCCAAGGCTGCGGGGAATGTTATCAGGTTTATTAACTGACATTATAGAATTTGGCTACAGCCTTAAGTTCTAGAATGAGATGCCATTAACTGACTTTTGGAGAAATTGGTGGGTAAGATCTAAGTTTTCTTTGATTATTTGTAAATAATGATTGTTGAAAAAACTTTTTGGTTTGGAAAAGGTTAAATGCAGTGTGAAGGATTTATGCTCAGAAATAGCAGTGAGTGTTGTGATTACGGATGAATGCCCCGGCTGCTCGTCGTCATATGGCGAAAACCACTTTGATCTTAGTGGCACTGCTTTCTCCGACATGGCAGTTTCTCCATCAAAAGCTTCAGATCTTCTTAATGCAGGCGTTGTGCCTATCTTTTTCCAACGGTAGTCTATCCAATAAAATAAAATTCAAATATAAATTTCATTCATAACTTCAAGACATAGTTTCATCTCTTATTCTGTTCATGGTGTCTTGCGAGTATCCTGGTAAGAAGATTACATTCCATGTGAATAAAGTGTCGACTAACAATTGGTTCTCTCTGCTAATCGAGTACGAGGATGGAGATGGAGATATTCAAGCGGTCGATTTAATGCAGGTTACTTTCAGATTAAACATCAATTGCTTGTTTTAAGAGCAAAATTGCATACATGTCTTAATTCTTTTATTACTTGACTGGTTTCTGTACTAGGCAAACTCTGTTAGAACTGCAGTTAATTTCTCCACTCTGCTTGTTTAGTCTCCATCATGCAAGCAGTTTGCATGAACAATTGTTTCAGTCACAGCACAGTTTGCATGGACAACTGTTTCAGTTACAACAGTTAAACATTAGTTTATTTCCAGTTTTGTTTATTCTTTAATTTTATTTATGTGAACCGGATCGCAGATTTTGTGACAGAGAATTAATAAAATTCAATAATTTTTTTTCATTGCTGTAGTAATCAGTTGGCGTACATTATTTTTGTTATTTTTATTTCTCTCTGTCCTCCAACAAATTGGTATCAGAACTTAGGCATTGATCCTGGGAAGCAGCAGAAAATCCAAAAGAAAATTGTTGTTTTATTTTTATTTTTATTTTTATTTTTATTTTTATTTATTTCTTTAGCAAAATAGCGCAGCTAGCTAAAGAGCAGACCCAGAGCGCTGAAGACAAGATCTAGGGAGGAGAAAGGCTGCAGCAGCAACAGAATCCTGCAAGTGTAAATCTCTGAGGAGAGATTGAATGCTGTAGCATTTACTATTTTTTTTTTTTGCGTGGTCTTTCAGCTTGAGACATGGCAACAAACAACAACATTTCTCAGTCCCAGATTCCCATTTTTAATGGTAAGAATTATGATTTTTGGGCAATTAAAATGAAAACATTGTTTTGCTCACAAGATGTTTGAGATTTGGTAGAAAATAGTTTTGTAGAACCACAGGATGAGGCTGTCCATCAGGGATCAACTTGAGCACAAAAGTAACAGCTTAAACAAAACAAGAAAAAGGACGTAAAAGCTCTATTTCTAATCCAACAGGGAATGGATGAATCCATTTTTTCTAGAGTTACAGCAGCAACGAGATCCAAGTCGGCATAGAAAATCTTAGAGACTACCTATAAAAGTAATACAAAGGTGAAAGTAGCTAAATTGCAATCTCTTAGAAGAAATTTTGAAATTTTGTAAATGAATGATTCAGAGTCTATAGACCAGTTTATGGGTCAAGTATTGAAAATTGTGAATCAAATTAGATCTAATGGAGAAACAATAACAGATCAGAAGATCATAGAAAAAATATTTAGGAGTTTACCCAACAAATTTGATGCAATAGTTGTAGCTATCGAGGAAACCAAGGATTTAGAACAATTATCAGTAGATGAATTAATGAGATCTCTGTTAACACATGAATCCAAAATGAATAAGAATAACAATACTTATTTTAAGAATGCTTTCAAGTCTCGGGTATCATTTGGCAGAGGAAGATGAAGAGGAAGATCAAACTTCAAAGGAAGAGGCAGAGGCAAAAATGGAAGGAACAATCTAGATCAAGGTGAAAAGAATAATCAAAACTATAACAATAGAGGACGTGGTAACAATCACTTCCAAAAAAATTCACAGAGGTTTGATAAATCTAACATTCAATGTTATTACTGTAAAAAATATGGACATTATGCAAGTGAATACAGAAAGAAACAAGGAGATGTGGACAAGCAGAATGCTAATTACATAAATGAATCTAATTCTAATTCTGAAAGCTTATTCCTCGCTTGTCATGTTGCTCAAGAAAATGCTAGAGATATTTGGTTTTTAGATAGTGGATGCAGTAACCATATGATAGGGAATAAAGAATTGTTTGCTAGTCTTGATGATTCTGTAAAATCTAAAGTCAAATTAGGAAATGATAATAAAGTGGATGTAATGGGTAAAAGAGTAATAAATGTTTCGAAAAAAAATGGTGAAAGAAGATTTATTCTTGATGTTTATTTTGTACCTGGACTAAATCATAATCTTATGAGTGTTGGATAGTTAGTACAGAAAGGTTATAGAGTATCTTTTATGGATAATGTTTGCACAATACTAGACAAATTTCCAAATGATAGGTTGATAGAAAAAGTGGAGATGACCAAGAATCAGATGTTCCCTCTTCGAATTTAGTGCATCCAAGGAGAAGAGGAAGCCCATTTCAAAACCATGCATCTAGAACAATCATGGCTATGGAATTTAAGGTATGGACATTTACATTTTGGAGGTTTGAATTTGTTACAAAAAAAAATATGGTGAAAGGATTACCACCAATAGAGCACCCAGGAAGTTCATGTGAGAGTTACATCTTGGCAAAACAACATAGAGAGAGCTTTCTAGTAGGAGCTTCATATAAAGCAAGGGTAATATTAGAGCTAGTCCATAGTGATTTATGTGGACCAATGCAAACTCCATCATTTGGAGGTAGTTCTTATTTTCTAACCTTCATTGATGATTTTAACAGAAAGACTTGGATATATTTTCTCAAAGAAAAGTCTGAAGCCTTCGGAAAATTTAAAGAATTCAAGGCTATGGTTGAAAAGCATAGTGACCTTTACATCAAGGTACTTAGATCAGATAGAGGAGGTTAATATATGTCTAATGAATTTCAAAAATTTTGTAGATATCATGGCATTAAAAGGCAACTGACTACAAGGTACACACCATAGCAGAATGGTGTAACAGAAAGGAAGAATAGAACAATCATGGAGATGGCTAGAAGCATGTTGAAGGCCAAACATTTTTCAAATGAATATTGGGTAGAAGCAGTAGCATGTGTTATATATATTTTGAATAGAAGCCCAATAAAAAGTGTTAAGGATTGAATTCCACAAGAAGCTTGGAGTGGTAAGAAGCATAGTGTACATCATTTTAGAATTTTTGGTTGTATTGCATATTCTCTCATACCATCTAAATTGAGAAGAAAACTTGATGATAGAGGTGATAAATGAATTTTTATTGCTATAGTGAATAATCAAAGGCTTATAAGTTGTATAACCCCATTTCAAAGAAAGTGATTATTAGTAGAGATGTGGAATTTAAGGAAGAAGAAGCATGGGATGGAAGCATTGATAAAACCATCACAATTGGAGCACCAATTCCCCAAAATGAAGAAGAATCTTAAGAACAAAAATTGTAAGGTGATAGAACAAGCACTCCAATAAGATCACCTAGGAGTTTAGCACAAGGTGAATCATTTGGTCATGCATGTCATCCTACTCCCAATTCACAAGTAAGCGATGAATCAGATCCAACTCTTGCCACTTTAAGATCAAACTTTAAAGGTAAGAAAATGAGAAACTTGAATGAGATTTATGATCAAGAAGAAGAGAAGTTAGATTTGTGTTCAAATTTTTCCTTTTTCTCTCATGATCCTATGTATTATGAAGAATCAGTTAATGAGGAACATTGGATAAAAGCAATGGATGAAGAGATGAATGCCATTGAGAGAAACCAAACATGGGATCTAATTAATCTACCTGAAGGTAAGGATTACATAGGAGTCAAATGGGTTTTTAAGACCAAATTTAATGTAGAAGGTAAGATTGAAAAGCACAAGGTAAGGTTAGTTGCAAAAGGTTTTGCACAAGAATATGGAATTGATTATAATGAAACATTTGCTCCAGTTGTTAGGTTTGATACTATTAGAATGGTTTTAGTAATAGCTGCACAAAATAATTGGAAATAATATCAAATAGATTTCAATTCAGCCTTCTTGAATGGTTTTCTAGATGAAGAAGTGTATGTGAAACAAGCACCAGGTTATGAAGTGCATGGACATGAAGAAAAAGTCTACATATTGAAGAAGGCCCTCTATGGTCTCAAGCAAGCACCAAGATCATGGTATAGTAGGATTGATTCATACATGATAAATAATGGATTCAACAAAATCAATAGTGAGCCTACATTGTACACAAAAATCAACAAAGAAGGTCATATTTTTATTGTGTGTTTGTATGTTGATGATTTGATTTTCACTAGAAATTTGTCTGTAGACACATTTAAATCAGCAATGAAAAAAGAATTTGAGATGAAATATTTGGGATTAATGAAGTATTTTTTAGGCATTGAAGTTGTACAATCAGATAAGAGAATTTTTATTTGTCAAACTAAATATGCAAAGGATGTGTTAAGGAGGTTTAAGATGTTGAATTGTAAATCAACACCTACACCAGTTGCTACAGGGACTAAAATTAGCAAAGAAGACAAAGGTCCTAATGTTGATTCTACAACATTCAAAAGACTAATTGGTAGTTTGATGTATCTTATAGCTACAAGACCAGATATCATGTATGGGGTCAGCGTAATCTCTAGATTCATGGAGTCACCAAAAGACTCACATTGGAAAGTTAGAAAGAGGATATTGAGATATATGGCAGGAACAACAAAATATAGAATTTTATATTCTACAACTAATGATTTTGGTTTGGTTGGTTATACTGATAGTGATTTTGCAGGTAGCATTGATGACAGGAAGAGTACTTCTAGACATGCCTTTCATTTTAGAACATGTGTGGTCACATGGGCATCCAAAAAGTAACCTATAGTGACACTTTTATCACCTGAAGTAGAGTATGTAGAAGCCACATCAGTAGCATGTTAAGCAACTTGGATGATGAGAGTATTGATAGATTTATTACAAGCAGAGAAGGAGTCAACACCAATCTTTTGTGACAATAAATCAGTAATTGCATTGTCAAAAAATCATTTTTTTCACAAGAGGAGCAAGCACATTGATACAAGATTTCATTTTATCAGAGAGTTAGTGAACAATGGAAAAATCCATTTGAAGTTTTACAAATTTGAAGACCAATTGGTAGATATATTCACAAAGGTATTAGCAAAA
>JARHVA010004258.1:472500-512500 GCA_037957365.1 Torreya grandis | reverse complement strand
AAATTATAAAAATGTCAATAATAATAATAATAATAATAATAAACTATAATTTCAGACCCTCAAATGGTCATATATGGCCTCCAAAAAATATTAAAAAACATCCATAATTGGATAGTCTAGGTTGTGGTTGCACCTAACATTTTAAGATGGTTATTTTAGCATGAACATGGGATTAAATGGATCTATGGATCAAAATTTATGGCCTCTATAAATTTGTCCTCTTTTTCTGAATCATTCTTCTCTGATTCAAAATAGCTCAACTCCTGCAAGTTGCTCTGATTATACTGCTACCATTTATTATTATCAATCATCTCTATCTCCTATTCTATAATCCAAGTTTTTTCTTCCTACTAGTTTGTCACTATACCAAATAATTGTCATAACTTCCTTGCCTTGTGTTTACTATCTTCTTATCTAAAACCTACACTATATTTTCTTTTTTTTTTCTTTGGTACGTGTTGCTGCCAATCTACTTCTTCACCTAATTCACCTTCACCATCCTTTCCATGGAAATAATATAAATATGAAACATTAAACATTGGAGAGATATCAAAATTCTATGGTAAACTCACCTCATAAACATTGTCATTGATTTTCTTCATAATTTTGCATGGTCTAATTTTCTTGTACTTCAACTTGTTATATATGACTTTCAAAAATATTTTTTTCCTCAAGTAAACCATACTAAATATCCTTATTAAAATATTTTTAACCTTCTTCTGACATGTTATGCTACTTTATAATTCTCATTACTTTTATACAAATTTCTTATTACTTCTTGTAACTTTTGCATATGTTCTAAAAATGATTTTGCATCATCACTAACTCATTATTATCAAAATGAGATCTAGAAATACTAATATAAGAAGATTCACTGATTCAATATGCTATGTGAGATGTGTATTGTACAAGATAATACTGAGCACATACATACACACAATTGCAAGAAATGAATAAGAGGAATGAGACACCAATGATCCACATAATATTGCATCAGAATATGAAAGGGAATAGGTACATATATATGTTGTAGGAGGAAAGATATAACCCATTCTAGTTAATGTGGTATTAAAATTTCCAAATAACCAACATGACACTAAATCCCCTAAGCAAATAATATGCCATCATGTATCCAAAAACTATAGAAAAAAGGCATAAACCAACACCTCCTATAAGCACAACTTAGGTAGGTGATGATATATAAAAATGCAAAAAGTGGGTCCTAACAATAAGGCCTGATGAGGTACCTATGTACAGTGAAATATCTCATAAAGTAGATAAAAGGAGACAACCCAATGTGAAAAACTCCCCCCAAAATAGAGACATAAAATAAGAAGGGAATGGAAGACCCCCAGAAGAAGATACTGAAATAATCAACACTCCAAGTACATAGTGATGATCCCCAATATCCTACAAAATATGAAGGAAGTGTAACTCCACATAGAAGAGAGAGAATGTGAATGAAAAATGTCACATGGTGAATGCTATAGTATTTCCCTCTGAAACAAATGTTGTCTCTTTGTTATAAAAGAAAAAAAACTATGAGTTGTCAAACTACTGAATTCCCACTCAAGTGGAATAAATGTAGGAATCATGATGTAGATCTATGAAAAATGTTGAAATGTCTCCCTACTAATGCTTGAATGTGCCAAAGTCTGATTAGGTATCAAAAGACTAATAGTATATGATGGCAATGAAGAAGCATACAATGAAGGAGAGAGAATAGTTAGAGAAGAAGATAGACATGGAACATTCACTAAAAGAATGTCCATGGGAAGAGGAGAGCAATGCTCAATAACTATCAAAAATCAAGATTGGTCTATAAATGAATCACTCAGATTTGTAAGATGAACATCCTCAAGAACATATGAGTCATCGATACTTTCAATGTGTGTACTCATACTAGAAATAGTAGACTCCTCTGAAGTGAAAGTCTGTGAAGGTTTTGAAACAACAACAATCAACACTAGAATGGAAGTAGAATCTAAAATAGGACTACTAAGGTCTACAAAAATCTCATCCTATAGTGGGGGCTTAAGAAAAGGAAGAGCACTATCCACCATAGATGTGTCATCACAAGAAATGAAAGTAGGAGGTGAGAGTATAACTATCTCTAAAGAGACAATATGTAGTGTAAGAGGATGTGTAACGTAAGTCTCAAATGGATCTCTATAAAGATTCTAAAGAGTGATCCAAACAGTGGAAGGGCACTCTATGTGCTCTACATGGTGGTGTAAATCCCATGAAACATGCAATAATAAGTGACCATAAACATAGTCACAAGAGTTGGCCCAGTCATTGTATTGACTGGGGTCAATAGGAGTAAGAATCTGTCCATATAAGAATGGAATAAATTCTAGATCCATGAATAATGATCCATAAAAGTATGCCATGAAGCATAGTTAGTCTTACCAAGAAAAATCACTAGAGTAGACTCAACCTTCCCCATCAAGTATCTCTCAAGTGGAGTTGACACGACCATAACTGAGAGTAATAATGCATATTCTAGAGATGGACTTTAAACTATGATAAAAATGAGTCTATTCAAATAAGATTAATCTGTGCACAAGTGACAATGCATGCTCAAATGGATGTCAAGATCTACTAATAATGTGTCTAGGAATACAAGAGCAATCTGTACAAGTAGTCACTAAATGGGCACAAGTAACAATTATGAAAAATTGAATGTGCATAAGAAATAGAATGTAAGGCCCATAAAATATCTGTAAGACCATCAATAACGATCCCCCATGTGTTTGTAAGTATAAAGTATGCTCAATGTGAGGATGTCAGACATAACTAATAATATGTCTGGATAGGTATGAGCAAATAATGCACAAGTGACAATGTAAATCTCAATAAATAGACATTAGACTTAGTTGACAATGCATCTATAAGAATGAGCAATTAGTGCAATTGAAAAAATTAGTACACATAAAATGCAAACATGATAAGTAAGAGGAGACCGAACTCTATCGAGAATACATCTATATGAAGAGAATTAAATATATAAACTAGTCAGGTACCCCCCCCCCTAAATTTTAACACTTTATAATTTAGTGAATTTTATAATTTCCACTTGTTAATGAAGTGGATTTGATCTCAGTGAATACAGATGCCAAAAAAGGTCATAGAAATTAAAGTACAATTTTTTTGATATAAATAGATCAAATAGATCATACCACTGAAAAGTAAAAGAAAAATCATGCACTTTCAAAAAAAAATCACCAAAAATTGTTACTGTATGTGCCTGAATGAAGCCTCAAAAGGGTGAAAAATGAGGATTAGTCAGTAATATCTATGAAAATCTACAATTTATGGAAAAAATAGACATAAAAACAAAAAATCAATTACACCAATGTGTAGAGCATAAAATTCTACCCCAAATAAAAAACAAATTGCTCTGAAAAAGAAGCTCGTATGACCAAGTTATGGTCCTCCAAAGTTGACTGATCTAGGGCAAATTTCTCATTTGTGAGGGGGGTAGATTTGAAAAATGAAACCTTTTCTAAATTTGGCATGATATTACCAAATTTGGGGATGCTAACAAATCTAGAGGTTTGCTAAAAAAATTTATCAAATCTGGCGAACCTCTAGCTAAATGTAGAACCTAGCTAAATTTGGTAAAATTACCAAATTTAGTGGCAAAGTTGGTAGAATCTGTAGAGAATATTCTAGAAAATTCACTAGATTAAATTTTATGATCAAATTGCTGTCACTACTGTGATTTGACTTCCTCCTACCTCAAACCCTTGCCAAATGTGCCTTAGCTATCAAAATTTGATGAAATAAAAGTTAATCTATATAGATTTTAGCCTTTTTAATGAGATGGCAAGGTCATATTTGGCTGAAAGTGGTCCAAAAATGTGGTTACCTCTTGAATCTAGTAACCTTATTCAAACTTTAAACCCTCATAAAAATGGTTCAAAACTCCAAATCTAATGAAACAAAAGTTGATCTTGACTTTCTCAAGCCTTTTGGACTCAACGGAAAGGTCCTTAATAACTCGAGATTCATCTAGATTTATCATATGCCAAAAATCACTCCTTTTTTAGAAATCAAATTTTAAAGAAAGATAAATTGATCACAAACTGGATCTCTAATTTATACAATTCCACAAAAAAAATTACTAGTGGCAAACCAAATAAAGTATTAGATCAAATCTAATGCCAAAAAAAGATTATGATGTCAGTCTTCTATAATAAAATTAGATCTCGAAAAAAAAAACTAATCTAAGCCTAGATCTGAAGCAAATAAGGAGATAAATTCAATGTCTAACCTCTCTATTTCACTTTCTCAAATAAAATGGAAAAAACTTACAAACAAACTCAACAATCCTAAGATATAGATCAACTCTGATAATGTCAAAATAAGCTCCATGACTACTGATCTGAGTGAATGCACTGATTCAATATGTTATGTAAGATGCATATTGTATAAGACAATACCGAGTACACATATACATGCAACTACAAGAATGAACAAGAGGAATGAGACACCAGTGATCCACATAAGATTGCATTAGCATATGAATGGGAACATGTACATATATAGGTTGTATGAGAAAAGATATAACCCATTTCAATGAATGTGGTATTAACCTTTTTAAATAACCAACATGACACTAAATCCCCTAAGCAAGCAATATGCAACCGTGTAGCCAAAACCTATAGGAAAAATACATACATGAACAATTATGCAATTAGTAACTATACCGAATCTAAAACACTCAGTATTTCTCATATAAAAAATATCAAATGATAATTTTTCTATTATCTATTCACTAAACTATTATATGAAAACTCAACTTGTTGTAAATCCAAATACCATTTCTTGGGCTTATCTTCATCTGTGCATCTCAATAAGTTTCCCAAGATCTTATTTACAACTTTTTTCTATTCATCTATTTAGGGGTGGAATGCACTACTAAATTTTAGTTTAGTCCCCATCCTCCTCCATAACGTCCTCCAAAAATGACTTTTAAACTTTGTGTCCCTATCTAATGTAATGGTTTTTGGAACACCATACAATATCACAATATCCTTAAAAAATAATTTTGTAACTCTAGTGTAATCATTGGTTTTCTTGCAGGTAATAAAATGAAATTCCTTATAAATTTTATCCACAACAAAAAAAATATTGCCTCTCTATGTGTTTTGTAATCCTAAAAAAAAAATCATAGTCAAATCTATACATGGTCCTCTTGGAACTAGTAATGACAAGTATATTCATGTATTTTGTGCATGTCTTTTTGCCACCTGACATATCTAACACCTTAAAACATATCTGGTCATATCTATCTTCATCTTTTGCCAAAAATATTTGTCCTCCACAAATGTTATTATCTTTGTCTCACCAAAATATACAATAAAACCACCACTTTGAAATTATCTTATATAAGTACATAATATGTAGAGAGTGGGGCATGTGACTATACAATCATAGTCCCTAATTTCCTCATAGGTTAGTGTTAACTAGAAAAAGTCAATATCAACCAATGATACTAACCCTGATTAGTAGAGCTAATATTGTGCAGATAAAAATTGTGCTTCAAAAGTAAACGAACCACATACTGATTTTACTTTGATTTCTGCTTCTATAATACATTCACATTCAAAAATTCTCCCATAAAAGTTAAAATACTCATCCTTTTATTATACCTACTATATTTAGATTGTTCCACTTGTCAAATAAGTGTAATTAGTTTTAGTATTTAACATTTATATGTATGCTTGAATGTCATATCTTAATATTTGAAGTATATCACATTATTCTAACCTATCAATGTTAGTCTTGATTGTATTCATCCAAATTAGGGTAAAATAATGTAATAAATCTATATGTATAAAATTGATTATTATGGGTATGGAAATATCATATTTTTTTACATCTCCAAAACAAAAAGGTATTTCTAACTTTATGCATGTTATAATAGTGAAAAATAATATTTTTCTTCTCTACATATATGTAAGCTTTATATAAAAATAAATTCATTTTTATTTCAAAATTATCTTTCTACAAGAAATCTTTTCATGCTCTAAAAAAATGAAAAAAAAATTATCAAAGGAAAATAAATATATTGTTAGTGTAAAATTATGGAATATAAAAGCAATGCAAGGTTAATCTTGTATTTCAATAGTTTAAAATCATGCAAAACTACTAAGGTTCTTTAAATACTTCTTCATTATAATTATACATCATACAAGGACCCTAAAAACAAAAGGGCATTTTTTGCATTATATATTGGATCTCACTCATTATTTCCGTTTGAAAGAAGCTTGACACTGAAGTGTATTTTCAATAGGTTGAACTCACTATTAATTCTAAAAAAACTATTCAATTTATAGTTCTTAATATATTTTAATGAGGTTTCTATAACATAACTAAGACCAATTAATTACTGATATAAAATTACTTATTTTATTTTTATTTATTTATGAGACAAACCCAAATTTAAGATGACTCTCATAGAAGATCATGAAATTGGATATGTGTATTCTTTGACAAACACCATGGTGGAAAAAAACATAGAAATTATAAAATATATTTAAGAATAATCAAATGAAGGCTTGGGAAAATTAAATTTTGTCATTCTAAACTCACACAAACACATTATTTTGAGTAGATAAACCTTTAAAATAAATAAATAAATATAAAAAATAATTTGAATTATAAATATTGCACTTGTCATATAAACCCTTCCAACATACACTTTTACATGTGCATGAGAATTATAAGCATGCGATGTATATATATGAAATGTTTTCCCTTATGGTTGAAGATGATGTATCTTTATAAAATTTAGTCATTGCACTATTTCATATGCTTAAAAAATAGTTTTCTCATGCTATGAGTACGTACAACAAATATCTAACATGATGACTCCATCTTTACTATAGGACTCAAATAATGAATAAAAAATGAACACTTTCTAATATGGAACGGAAAATCATCAAACCATAATTAGGAGGGAATTTTTGTCATGTAAATTCCAATTGAAACTACACTAATAGGTACATACACAAATTTTGGAAGAATACACAAGGCATAAGAAATATTCACATAAAAGTTTAGATAAATATTATTGAGGGTTTAAGATCTAGGGTTTACAGTTTAAGTTTTAATGTTTAATAAATAAAAAAATTGTTAAAATAGGTTTCAAAACTTTAAAGCATATGTAATTGGCATACATGAAGTCACACTTAATACTTTTTTTGACCATTTTTTCAAATTATAATAGAACAAAAGGCTCAAAATGAATATCGAGAATGCATAAAATCATAGGTTAAAATGTATCTTTATTACATGTTGTACTTGTAAGTAGCATTGTAGAAATAAAATAATCATATGTTAAAAGATAAGACATGTTAAATATTTGGAAAAATTGGCTAAAAGATGTTGTTTAATATTTTTTTATTATTATAAAATGTGGACAAAGTCAATTTATGGAAAATAACTTGGAAAGGTTTACACGTGTGATCAATGTATATTAAGAGAAAAAAGTATGTGGAGTTTTAAGTTATACACATGAGATATTATTTATTCCTAAATTTCAAGATACATATATGTTATCTATGCAATTTCAAACCCACTGGATATCTTTGAACACTAAAACCTACACACACACACACACACACAGATATATATATATATATATATATATATATATTTGTTTTGTTCATTATAGTATTATGTAGTCGTTAAATACACTATATGATTTCTCTACACAGTCTCATATCAAGAAAAAATCTGAAAAATGTGTGGGATTCCTTTAGAATTTCTTAGATGCCTACATATTATATTGTCATCTAGTGTGCGACCAACTCATTTTAGATGACTGAGATTATATATTTATTTTTAGGATTGTGAATGTGTGCACATAAATGGTTTTTCTTTGTTTTATCACCTTCGGTCTTGTGCAAATAATCCTATCTTCCTTATAATTTGTTCAAACATTATATTATACCTTTGAATGAAGGAAACCTATAAATAGGTTCACGGATTGAGTTGGACTAACATTAATTAGCTATTGGTGACCATTTTAGTATTTCTTACATTATCAATACTCCAGAAAAGGTTCAAGTCACATGTACTTCTCTCAATAATTTGAGTGTATACCAAATCATATAGATTCAAGTGTAAGTGTTACGAAAAATTTGTAGATAAGAAGTAATCTATAAGTTATGTGAAAAATGTATGGCTTTTTATGATCAATAATGCCTTTCCTTAAAATAATCTAAGGATTTTCTTTATACAAGGTTCTCAATTTTGAATTAGGAATCTATTGACATGCAAAATTTGATTAAAAAATATCCAAACATTTAGAAAAAATGTGTCCCAAGGTTAATGTGACCCAAAAAAAATCCAAAAGATACATTGGAATTTTACTAAAAAAAATAGAGGTTTATATCAAAGAAATCCATCCTTAAATTAATGTTTTTTCAAAAAAAAAAAAATCATTCCTCAATTTAAATTTTTGATAAATACACAACAGAATTAGTATTCAATAAAAAAAACATAAATAAATTTAGGTATTATATGATTGCATTATATAAAACATTATATTAATTTTATTGCCATTATTTTATTTACACATATATTTGAAGGAAGACATAAATGTTGTCTTATTTATGAATTTATGAAAGACATACATTTCAGACAAGTAAACTCTAGTATATTTTAGCTTTAGAGTTTGTGAATATATACATATTTAACAAAATACATTATTTTTGAAGCTCTCAAATACATTTATTTGAAGTGAAGAAAAAAAATCTATTTATTTTTATAATATAACTTATAAACATATAAAATGAATTAAAACATAAATTTAAATTAAATATCAATGGATTTAAAAATTTATACATTATTCAAAATAAAAATTAAATGTTAAATAATATAACATATTAACACTAATCGAAAAAATAGACAAGATATCCAATATGATGATTCAAATAAAATGAATATTATTAAGAATGAAAATTGAAGAATATATCAATTTAGTTATTGATTGATGCATCATTCCACTTTTGAAAATATATGTACTTAAACACAATATTCTGAGTGTTTCCAATTTGCTTTAATAAAATTCTAATAGTTTGTTAAATAATTATAAGTTTTGTAAAATCTTGACAAAATATTTTATGACTTTCACATCAAAAGTGAGGTTTGTATATATCAAAATCAAAGTTTGTATAGATACAAAATAACACATTAATAAAGGCAAATCATTTTCAAAATAAATTTGTGAGGAGTAATCTCTTAAGGGTCCATACCTCACTAGTCATAATATTATAATCCATGTTTGTATCCCTCTAAAGTAAGTAAATCATTGTCATTGTTAATTATCAAAGCAATCTTCTAACTATATACACATTTAAGAGGTAAAAGTTTCACACTCACTTTAAGTAGGAAAACCACTTAATATTTATTTCACTCCTTCAAGTATTATATATGTGAGTAGTAGTCAAAAAATAAGGGGGTGATTGAGATCATCTCAACCCGTTACATTGGACTCTTCTTATTGCATATTTAAAATATATCAAAGTGATCTAAGGGTTTCAAAGACAAGAGAAGACAAACAACAACTTTTTTTAGCCAAACCTTAAGTGTGATATATCATATTTTTCATAATCCATAGTTGTAATATGTGTAGTGATAAATTCAGACACTGTTGTATGCAAAAATTTCATAGTTAATTATTTCCCAAATTTTTTGGTATGAGCCAAAAATTGAGTCAAGTCAAGTTGAAAAAAGTTGAATATTTGGGAAAATTAAGGAGAGAATGTCATAATTCCAATAATTTCCATAAATTTAGACCTCCCGAACATTTTGGATGCATTAAATGTACATGTGTATCTCAGCGTGGATGTAAATGTTTCTATTTATGGTGATCACCAGGTTGTGAACCTAACTCATTATGAGGATTATCAAATGCAATTTTTTAGTCATCAATTAGGTCTTGAAGCTTATGATTCTAGGTAAAACATATATTTATGGAATGTCTTGGTCCATGATGATAATCATAATAAGCATTCAAATCATATCCTTTCTGTAGAGGTCTATTTAGATCAACCTCTATAGGATGAGGGAGAGATATACACTAACACTCTATTAACCATGGGATTAATGAGGTATAATACTCATGTAAGTGTGTAAATTTTATCTTTGGTTTATTAGATAGGACAATTTGGTTAGGCTACTATGAAACTATGTTAACCATGGTGGTTTTTTCCTTTTTAGGCTCCCAAGATTTTACCTTATAACTTGGTTTGATTGTAAATGTACTAGATTTAGTTGTAGCTAGTGTGTTTGCTACATAATTGAGATTATGTAATGAAATAAGATTCATTTCATAGTCTCATAAAACATGGCATAAGTCATCAAAAGATTTGAACTTCTTTAAAATAATGGTCTCATGTAAAAGAGAAAGAAGATTTTAATTGAATATGTATTGTAACTCCTTATGTTCTATAGGATTGGTCATTTTATTTAGCATTCTCTTGTGCCTCAAGACATATTCATTGATAGGTTATTTTTTTTACTTGTTTGATATTGGAAATTTGAGCATAGGAAATGTTTTTCGAAATATGAATGGAAAAGTGTGCTAAAATTGATCTATAAGAGGTTTGAATACTTTCATAGATTGGAGAGGTAAGTTGTAGAACCACCTAAAATCACAATCCTTGAAGCTTTTTGGTAATAATTTGGTCAAAAATTTTTCATTTGGGTCATAGTCAAGGCATGTCAGATTAAAGGTTTGATGATGTTGTTTAGGATCAGCCTTGCCATCTCAAATGTGAACTTAGGTGTAACAAAACTTGTTGGTAAAGGTTGTAAATATATCTAAGGTGTAAGAGAGTTATGCAATACATATTTCATGTCTATATCATGTGGATATTTTAAAGAATTTTGTTTAATATTTGTAACCTTATCCTTTAATGTACTTATAACTTAAAGGAGTGTCTGAACTGTGGATGCATTAGAATTTAGATTATCATGTTGAATAATCACCAAAGGGGATGTAAACGTGGTTTGAGTATTAATAGGCATTGAGACTGTATATGAGTTAAAACTATTGGTAATTGCATGGTAGATATAGTAATATTAGTTTTAGGAAACAAATTTTGGAAGACATAATCTATGGCTCCACTATATGTAAGTAGATTGATATGTATGGATTAATTTGTAGTAACTTCTAAAGATTCACCAACACTAGGTGAAGAAGCCTTAGTTTTATCATGTATACTTATTTCATCTCTTATAACATAAATGCATCTATTAATCTTTTGATATTATTGATATGAGTAATCAATGCCTCTTTATCTTCCATTTGGAATCAATTTTTTCACTAGCATTTTCCATTGCTTCACAAATAAAAAATTTAAAATTTGAAAAAAAGTAAAGAAATCATTAAAAAATCATAAAAACTTAATTGACCTAGGGTTTAGAGTTTAAATATTAGGTTCACCAAATGTTTAAACCTAATTAGAGAATGACTCTCCATTTTACTAGGCATAAATAGGGTTAATATTATAGAAATGATAATGTACAAGGTGATGATTAAATCTACAGTAGGCCAATTGGGTGCTAAACTCATATATAAACATTCATTAAATTTCATAATTGAGATAGGATAAAAATAGTAAGGGAAAAAATGCTAAGTATGGAAATAAAAAGGAATTAATCTACTTAGCTTGCTCTGATGTTAATGCATGTCTGGGTATAGAATAGGTAGAAAATAGATAGGAAGATAGTTCTGGAGTAATTTTTAGATTCTGTATTTCACACTTATAGAGATACAAACAGTAATGTCATCCTGGGATGGTTACATCAATGTTATTATTTGACCTCAACACAAGTGTCTTATACAAAATACATGATGGAAAAAGATATGACCACCTAGATGGTTCTATATTTAACTTTGCCTTCATTTTAGTGTATTCAGATCTAGGTCAAATACTATCACTCTTGAATTTTTAAAAACTTAGTTATTCATCTTTATGGTGACCTTTGGGAAAAATGGGTTAGTGGGAACCTATTGTTGAGTTGACCTCAAAGAACCATATATAAATGGTTGTTGCCTATATATCTAATACTCTAAAGAGGGCCTCACACTGATGTATTTCTCCATTACATGTTGTCTTGTGTGTGAGTTATGTAATATTTACAAACAAAGTACAAAAGTGCAAAATAAGTACAATAGTGACCTAGATTGTAAATTGAAAATTTGGGATCTTAGGTTGATTCTACAATACTTCATACCTATATATGTGGATTCCCTATAATTGATTTGGAAATTAGAATAAATATGGAAGGTTTTCTCAATTGAATACTATTTAAATGGTATTTGGTATGAATTCTAGGTTTTTTAAATGAGAAATAAATGAGGGTTGATCTTGTATTTATATCAATCCATTTGGAGAATTAAATCATCACATTAAATCACTTAGGTAGACCATTAGGATACACTTCATTTACAAATTGGATGAATTTAGCACACTAAAAACTTACAGCAGCTTAGGACACTATCATTGACTCATGTGTTTATCCTAAACACTAAAATGTATAGAGTAGGAAAGTAGGTACAAACTCATAACTTGAAAAAGCTATAGATAATCATGTTTTAAGCATTCTGTATAGGATCAAAGTTCTGGGTCATCAACATTAAACTGGTCAAACTAAGATATAGATCAAGGGGTACAACATAGAGTGGATGCGAGACTTTAAAAAGTGGAAAAGGTCCACAACTAAGAAGAATAATTAAAGTCTATGTTTTCCAAATATACAACATTGGGATACTATATAATCCATAAAATAATGTATACACACATACCTTCTAGAAGAGAAGCCTTTAATAAAATAAAATAAAACAAAATAAAATAATCTAAATTATAAATTTTAGACTTGATGTATAAACCCTTACAACACACACTTTTACACGTGGATGAGAATTGCAAGGATGTGATGTATACATATGAAGTGTTTTCTCAAATGTTTTAGTTCTATACTAAATACATCATCAAGGAGAAGAATCCTCTATATTAGATACAGTATAAAATTCTTCTCTATAATGATAATAAAATTTAAGAATTATACACAATCTTATAAAAAAATTATTTAATAATAAATTTGAAATTAGTTTACACTACAAACAAAATTGTTTTATTAGTTTATTAGAAGTGAATACCATTCATCGACCAAAATCTCTCCTAAGCTCTACTTATAAATTTAGAATGCTATTCCTATATTTTCATGGTTGTTCTTAATGTGATAAGTCATAAGAGTGTCAGTTATAGCTTATTTACATGTGGTAGTGGTGATCATTAGTATGATACCATGTTTTGAAGTCACTTTTTCTTTCTATTTAGAAGTAGACACCGATTCTTAGTAATTTACTTCCATATGGTATGGTAGTCCAAATATAGATGGAATTGAGGGTATACATACCAAACATTATATTATCATATAATATGCACATTGTTTTGAAAACAACTTAGCTTCCATAAGTTACTCTGATTGTACTAATGCCATTTTTTCTTCTCAATCTTATTTAGATCCTATTCTATCATCTAAGTGTTATGCTCCTACTATAATCCTTCTCACTATACCAAATAATTGTCATAAGTTCATTTCCTTGTGTTTACTATATTCTTATCCATAACCTTCACTATCTTTCCTTTCTTCCTCTTCGGCACCTATTTCTACCAATCTACTTCTTCCCCTAATTTACCTTAACCATCTTCTTCATGGAAATCATATAAATGTAAAACATTGAATATTGGAGAGATATCAAAATTATGTGGTAAAATCACCTCATAAACATTGTCATTGATTTTCTTCACAATTCTACATGGTCTAATTTTCTTGTACTTCAACTTGTTATACATGCCTTTCAAAAATATTTTTTCCTCAAGTAAACCATCACTAAATATCCTTATTTAAATATTTTTATCCTTCTTCTGACATCTTCTATTGATTTATACTTCTCATTACTTTCGTATAACTTTCTTCTTACTTCTTGTAACTATTATATATGTTTTGGAAATACTTCTACATCATTAATAACTCATTTTATAATTATTAATTGTACCAAATCTAAAACACTCATAAGATCTCTACCATAAACAATCTAAAATGTTGATTTTCTTGTTATCTATTCACTAAACTATTTTATGAAAATGCAACCTGTGGTAAAGCCAAGTACCATTTCTTTGGCTTCTCTCCAACTATACATCTCAATAAATTTCTAAGGCTTTTATTTATAAATTCTATTTATCCATCTATTTGGGGATGGTATACACTACTAAATTGTAGTTTAGTCCCCATCTTCCTCCATAAAGTCTTACAAAAATTACTTATAAGTTTGTGTCCTTATCTGATATAATGGTTTGTAGAACACCATCCAATCTTAAAAAGTCTTTATAAAATAGTTATTCAACTCTAGTGGCATCATTGGTTTTCTTACATGTAATAAAATGAACTATCTTAGAAATCTTGTCTACAATAAAAAAATTAAATCATTACCTCTTAGTGTGTTTGGTAATCCCAACACAAAATCCATACTGAAGTATGTCCATGGTCCTCTTAGAACTAGTAATGATAAGTATAGCCCTATATTTTGTGCATGTCCTTTTGCTAGCCAACACATCCAACACCTTTAAACATATATTGTCACATCTCTCTTCATTTTTGGCCAGAAATACTTCTCCACCAACACTATTATCTCTGTCTTACTAAAATGTCCAACCAAACAACCACTATGTAATTATCTTATAAATATGGATAACATAAAGAGAGTGGTGCATGTGACTATACAATCATAGTCCCTAATTTCAACATAGGTCAATGTTAACTAGAAAAAGTCAGCATCGATTAATGATACCAACCCTAATTAATAGAGATAATATTGTGTAGACAAAAAATGTGCTTCAAAATTAAATAGCCCACATGCTTATTTTACTTCATTTTCTAGTTCTATAATACATTAACATTAAAAAAGACACCTAGAAAAGTAAAAATACCGATCCCTTTATTATACTTACTATATTTAGATTATCTCACTTGTAAAATAAGTATATTTAGTTTCAATATTTAACATTTGGATGTATGATTGAATGCCATATCTTAATATTTGAAGTACATCACACTATTATAACCTATCAACATTAGTACTGATTGTATTAATCTAAATTAAGTAAAAATAATGTAATAATTTTAAAAATACAAAATCGATTATTATGAGTATGGAAATATCATATATATATATTTTACATCTCCAAAACAAAAAAAGATTTTTAAACATTATGCATATTTTAATAGTGAAAAATAACATTTTTATTTGCTACGTATATGTAAGCTTTATATAAAAATAAATTCATTTTTGTTTTAAAATAGTCTTTCTACAAGAAATCATTTCATGCTCTAAAAAATGAAAATAAATTTATCAATGGAAAATAAATATATTATCAGTGTAAAATTATGGAATATGAAAGCAATGCAAAGTTACTCTTGTATTTCAATAGTACAAAATCATGAAAAACTAGCAAGCTTCTTCAAATACTTATTTAATATAATTAGACATCATACAAAGACCCTGAGAATAAAAGGGCATTTTTTGCATTATATATTTGATTTCCGTCATTATTTCCCTTTGACAGAGGCTTAATATGCCGAAGTGTATTTTTAATAGGTTGAACTCCCTATTCATTGTAAAAAAACTATTCAATTTCTGTTGCTTAATAGATTTTTAATGGGTTTTGTGCAACATAACCAAGACCAACTAATTGCTGATCTATAATCATTTAATTTTTTTTCATTTATAAGAAACAACCCAAATTTAATATCAGTGTCTTAGAAGGTCATGAAACTGGATATACATATTCTTTCACAAACATCATGGTGGAAAAAAACTTCCCGGTTATGAAATATATTTAAGAAACAAATCAAGGAGATGAAATTAAATTTTTTCATCCCAAACTTGCACAGAGTCCTCTTAGAAGATAACCCTTTAAAAATAAATACAAAATATTAAAAAAATCGAAATTATAAATTTTAGACTTTCTATAGAAACCGTTCCAACGCACACTTTTACACGTGCACGAGATTTACAGGAATGTGATGTATACATATGAAATGTTTTCCTAAATGCTTGAAGATGATGTATGTTTATGAAATGTAGTCATTGCACAATTCCATATGACCAAAAATAGTTTTTTGGTGCCATAAATACATACAAAATGTGATGATTGCATCTTTGCTAGAACACTCGAATAATAAATAAAAAATGAAAGCTTTCAAATACGAAATGGAAAATCATGAAACCATAATTAAGAGGGAATGTTTTTATGCATATTGTAATTGTAGCTATTATCATAGGTACATACACAATTTTTTGAAGAATACATAAGGCACAAGAAACATTTCATATAAAATTTTAGATAGATACTGTTGATGGTTTAGGATCTAAGGTTTATAGTTTAAGTTTTAATGTTTAATATTTATTTATTTATTTTGGTTAAAATAAGTTTCAAAACTTTAAATCATATGTAATTGGCATGCACGAAGTCACACTTCATAATTTTCATGACCATTTTTTCAAATTATAATAAAAAAGGTTCGAAATGAATATTAAGAATGCATAAAATCATAATTTAAAATGTATATTTGGTACATGTTATACTTGTAAGTAGGATTTTAGAAGTAAAATAAATCATAAATTCAAAGATAAGATATGCTAACTATTTGTCAAAAATGGCTAAAAGACATGGTTTAATATTTTAAAATTATTAGAAAACATGGACAAAGTTAATTTATGGAAAATGGCTTGGAAAGGTTTAAACACATGATTGAAATCTATAAAATTAGAATCTATAACATTCAACATGTGTCTCTTGACATCTCGCACAATTGAAGCCAAGGAATAGAGTAGGAGTACTTATCCAAACATACTTATAATGAATTTATAAAAAATGTTTTAATTTATTTGCATTTAGTCTGATAAAAATATATATGTTAGGAAATTAAATAATTTATAATAAAAAATAAAATAAATAAATAAATGTAATAACAGAGATAATTTAGTTAAACACGTATGAAATAAAACCCCTGAATTATGTGGTAAAACCTTCATAGAATTAAAGAAACATACACAATATAAGATGTAAGACTTTATAAATGTAAGACGAATAAATTACATGTGAAATCATCATATATTACATGCAAACTCTAGAAATATAAATATACTTAATTGGCAAAGCATTGTTTCAATTGCTCCTCCTAAAAATAGAGTGGAAAAATGCTATTAAGTCTTTCCTTCTTAAAAATAGAATTTAGTGGAATTTGTCTTCTTAGAAACATGGGTTTGACTCATTGATATTTTTTATTTGGGGTTGTTACCCCATAACCCCCAATAGGGGGATCCATAAAATGGCATTGCCCCCCTTGGCCCCCCTACAACAATTGTGGGGGGTGTTTCCCCATCACACTCCCATCGAATAGTGGGCTAGAAACTACACCACAAAGGAATCTAACATTTAATTTATCTTTCATATATCTAAAAATATAAAAAAATGTAGAATCACATAGAATACCCATGCATTATATTGATAAGTGGAGGCACAATCCAAATAGATAGTGCAAATGAAAAAGTGCAATTGATCTGATGTATGTTGGAGTAGTCATTAGAATACATCAATTTAAAAAATGATAAGAAAGGGTCCATGCAGACCACACAAAGCATAAAAGTAAGATGATCATGGGTAAAAATGTTGAAAAACATGAATCATTATTTTTTATGCTTTGCACAACCAAAAAATATTTAGATCAATCTTGTAAAATACATTTATCAACATAATATGTAGTTTTGCCAAAAAATAGATGAATACATGGAATAATTTTTCCTTCCACTATATTAATATTAGTTATATAAAGTGAAATAATTTCATCAAACCTGTAATTACAATAATTAAATGTACATACAATCATGATCCAAACCAGAATGACAAACCCAAAAGTCCTATTTCTTTTACAATCAAAATGATTACTACAAAAATTCATATTTTCCAAAAATATGTCTATGTAAACATAAATTCAATGAAATATTAAGGGTGTATCACAATTTAATTTTATGGGTGATGAATTCAATGTGGATTTTTTCTTTCTAAAAAAAATTTATTATTATTATTATTATTATTATTATTATTATTATTATTATTATTATTATTATTATTAATGGTGGTGGTGTTGGTGTTGGTGGTGGTGTTGTTGTTTTTTGTTGTTGTTGTTGTTGTTGTTGTTATTGTTGTTGGTAATAAGAAGGTAATAAAATAGATATAAAATTCAAAATTAAAACATTTTTATTATAAATTGTATATTTTTCTAAAAAGATGGGCCAACACTTTAATCAATTCAAATATTCAAAAATACAAACTCTAAAAATAAAAAAGGAAAAAAATTATTATAAAATTATTAATAAAAATTTACATTTAATATATCTCTCTCATCACAAATAATTTGAAAATAGAAATAAATTTAAAAAATTATAGAAAACCCAACTTACATTAACAAAGATCTATAATGGCTAGCCAATAACTGTAAAATGATAGCACAAAATTGTTTTTTGTATTTTTTATATAAAAATAAAATAAATAAATGTACAAGATCTAGTGAAACATTAATTACTAACTCAATGTAATTCATGGGTGTAAAAAAATTGGATGTTATTTCCATAGTATGAATACTATGGGCCATTTTATGTTCATGTTTGACATGCTAGATATAGTTTTCCATTTCTTCGTACTAATATAGAGATTTATGTTTTTTCCGTAGTGTTAATGGGTCTTTTTATGTTCATGTTTGACATGCCAGATATGTTTTACCATTTATTCATTCCAATATAGGGATTTATGTTTTTTGGTCACACCCACCAAATAAAATAGAGTAGATTTTATATTATAATTTAGTGAGTTACATATGAGTTGTATAATTATTGTTTTTAATACCTTATAGAAATAGATAAAATAAACTTATACATTGTAAATAACAATATTAATTAGGCATGATCATTTTATGGATATTTATATGCAAAAATTAATAACCATAGTTTCTATATTTATATCTAAAAGTTAATAACCACAGTTTATATGAAAAAGAAATAAATCACATAAATAAAATTATTTTAAACAAAAATAAAATACATGTAAAAATATTTTTGAAAAAAAATAAAATATACACAAAACACATATATTAGAGTACAACTCCATTGACTATAGTTTTGTGCAAGTACTTATAACAAATGACATAATAATCCATTAGTTTTAAAGTAAAGTATGAAGTTTGATTTTTTTTTTTTTTTTCATTTTTTTTCTTCTACATATTTTATCTCCTTTGGGAAATTTATTAATGCATATTTTAATTAATCAATTAAAAATGTTTTAAATATAATTTAAAACAAAAATAATATATGTACATATAATATATCATATAGTAGAGCATTTAAAAAAGAGAGAGAACATTTTTCAAAAATAATGAAATACATTTTTATTTTCCTAAAACTAAACAAGAAATACTAAAATTAAATTATGTAAGCACTAAGGGAAGAGTATTTAATTTGTTTCAAAAATATTTTTTTGCATATAATCGGTGGTAATTTTTACTATTAAATAGGCACCTAGTATTTAAGGAATGGGAATTCAATTGTTTTATAGTTTCTATAGTCTATATTAATTAGATACAGTTTTCTCCAGATATTACAAAATTATTTCAATATTGACATACAAAAATTTGGAAAGGAGAAAAATAATGTAAACATCGATATGATTTTATTCAACTATTAATATAAAATACTAGAATACTTATACCAGAAAAATATTAGAATATAACACTTTAGAGAAATAAAAAAGTGTTAAAAGCAACAACAAAAAAATATACAAAACTAAAAAAAATATCGAAAAAATCACAAGCATCTACCAAAGAAAATATCTGTGAAAAATTTAATTATCAGTCTTGTTCATTTTCTAACTATAAATTTCATTATCATCAATTTTTTTTAAATCCTAGTCTTTAATTGAACTAAATAGAAAAGTATGTAAACCATAGAGATTTGAAATCTACATAAATGTTCTCAAAAAAATTCCCTCAATAAAACTATATCAGATAAAATTTTAATTTAAAAAAATTATTGCTCAAGACACTAGGAAATGAAGGAGCTTCATTGACAATGAAAAAATTAATTAATTTCATAAGCAAATAATATTTAAATCCAAAACATATACACATATAACACATTCTAAAGCATACTTTAACATATATGACAACAAGATAGTTCATGATTGTAGGTTGCCACAAGTGCAACTGGTGGAGACAATTAATAACTTGCCAACATTTTATATGGTTAAGAAAAATAAGGTTAGGAAAGTAATGAATTAAGAAAAAGATCCACTTATCATAACTTCATTGGAGCCAAAAAAAATAAATAAAAAAAATGTCAATTTATAATAATAAAATATATTCTGAAATAAACAAAAATAAGTTTTTTCCAATCAAGAAAAGGAATAAGCCTTTCACTAAAAAATAAAATTAGTCGTTATTTCAAAAATTATATAAAACAAAAATTTCTAGTGATATATATGAGGACATGATTGAATATGTAGCATCCTAATACATGCCCAATCATTCATATGTCCTAACATTCAATGAGATAATAAAAATAAATCTACAAAAGTCATATAATTTTGAAATTTATATACATGTTGGCAGAAAAATATTCTATTAAAAAGGAGGACTTGATAAATTTTGACTTCAAATTCACACACACTAAAAAAAAATAACATAAATTTGAAAAAAATAAACATAATGTATATTCTTTACCAATACAAAACTCCCAAAATAATTGTTAATAGTTTCAAAACTAAAAGGCCCAAAATTTAAACATATAAAAGGAAATGGCAATTATTTAAAATTTATTCAATCAATTATGTATACAACACATATCCCTTTGACATAAAATATTCCAAAATCCACCCAAAAAGTTATAAAATTACAAAACTTTGCAATATATGCATTCTTCAACATGTAAAAAATAATATTTTCAAATCCAAAAGTAAGAGAAACAAGTATGTAGAATTTAAAGTTATATAAATGAGATATTATTTCTTTCTAAATTTTAATATACTTTATCCCAAGGCATATATATTGTCTATCCAATCTCAAACTCAATAAATATCTTTCAACACTAATATGTGTGTACACACACACACATGTATACATACATACATACATACATACATACATACATACATAAGTGTGTGTTTTTGTGTGTGTGTGTGTACACGAGCGCGCGTGCGCGCACACACACACACAGAAAAACACACACTTATGTATGTATGTGTATATTCAAACAAACATAATATTATAAAGATTCATGCTGTATGATTTATATCACTAAGATTTCAAACAAAATTGAATGTTGGTTATGATTTATTGCATATGCTAAATTTAGAAATGATAAAATGTCTAATCAATAAGATGTGCTTCTCTAGATATAACTTTGTTTTGTTCATTATATTAACTTGTAGTCATTAAATAAACTATATCATGTCTCTACACAGAATAATATCAAGAAAAAAATGAAAAATGTATAGGATGCCTTTAAAATTTCTTAGATGCCTACAAAATCTATTTTCATCTAGTGTGTGATAGACTCATTTGAGATGACCAAGCTGATAATTTTATTTTTAGGATTGTGAATGTGTGCGCATAAATGGTTTTCTATATTTGATCACTTTTAGTCTTTTGCAGATAATCCTATTTCTCTAAATTTTCACTAATTGCATTTAAATGAGGAAGAAACTAAGGTTAAGAGGTTGTGGGTTTGATGTTACCCAGATTTAGTTCGCATCGTATCCAAGCTTTGTGGGAGCTCCTCTTTGGCTATGGAGGAAACACCTCTAGTAAGAATAAAACCTAAACAAGGAAAATGTTAGAAGAGGATATGGTGGACTACCAAGCTACGCGCTCGGTCCCAGAAGCATGAAGCTTTGTAAGGGATGACAGTCCACTATTTAAAGATAAAAGTATTATATAAAAAGAAATGATAAAAGACTAAAAAAATAGTAAAGTAGATGGTGTGTACCTATTTCTTGTAGTCTATGTATCTCAGAGTGCTATAGAAGGATGACTAAAGGTTCTGTTTGGTCTAGATAGGCTATTTGGATGGCTTTCTTGTTTGCTGGTTTAGAAGACAGTCACTAACGTCGGTAGGTCTACTGAGGTCGATCGGGTAAATGATGCTGGCATCAGTTGGGTTGCTGATGTCGGTCAGGGTTGTTGGCCTTGGATGGCTTTTAGGTTATTTTCATTGTGGACAAAGGTGTTTTTGGAGGTTTGAAGGTTTGTTTAGGGTTGTAGGAAGGTGAAGAGGTCTGAGGAAGGGTAAAGGTAGAGGATAGGTGTGAAAAGAGGGTAAGAATAAGGGGAAGGCCTTTCAGCCCCTCCACGGAAGAAGTCGGGCCTCTCAACAGTATTTAGAAATATCAAAAAAAACTAATTGACAATATATTCTAAAATACTAAAATAAAAACCAGAGTACTTAGCTTTACAAGGTGAAGAACCAGAAATGTCAGAATAGTGATTCCTGTTGTGGCTAATATGACCGGTGTTGTGAGCCAATGAAGCGAACACAGATTGCTTCAATTCAATAGCTCGAGGTCCTCATACAATCTTTCAATTGAGCCTCTGGAATGATTTGTACAGAGTTTTGGCAGCCAAGAGAATGAAAGTCAAGTTCTGATGCTCGAAATCTCAGAGTGTGCATGTGAATGTGTGAGAAGGAGGCTGTAGCTCAATGTTTAGAGGTTGGCTTATGTAACTGATGTCGGCGATCTTGCCGGCATCGACTGTAGGTTAAACGATGTCGGTGGAGAGAGAATACATAAAAGGGCTATTTTTATCTCTTTACCCATTTCTCCACCCACCAAGTGCCTTTTCCATTAGAGAACGGTCAAAACAAGGGCTTATCAGGCATGAGAATTGGTTAGGGAGTTAAGATGGGGTGAGAATCGGTCATGGGTAGTTAAGATTTGGAGGACCTAGTCTCAGGCTGACTCATAGGCTAAGAAACGGTCTTAGGGTGAGGTGTCCAGGTGAGGTGTCTAGGTGAGGTGTCCAAGGTGAGGTAATTAATTTAAAATAAATAGTTTTTAAATTAATAAGGTGTGCAAGTGTGGCTTAGGAGTGTTAACATTTATAAAGGGACTTAGGGGGGTTGACATGATATTGGTGTCTACATTTGCCCCTTTTTGTCTTGTAGTTTGTTCTGACGAATTGCAAGACAAAAATAGATGTAGGTTGCCTCAGGTATGGGATGAGGTATTCCCCCTCAAAGCAGGAATCAAGAGAAGGTAAGCCAAAATCAAGTGTCGATTTGATAGATAGTGGATGGTTAGGATGAGGTTGGAGTGTGAACACTGCAATAGTTGAGATTACACATATACCACTTCACTTGATAGGTAGGTCAAACTGTCGCAAGCAAGGTCGAGGAGGACTAAAATTGAAGTAACTGGTCCCTAACTTATTAGTGGTAGCTGATTTGGTTAGAATGATCAAAGCTATAGCTCCAATGGTCGAGGAGGACTAAAATCAAAGTAACTGATCCCTAGCTTATTAGTGGTAGCTGATTGGGTTAGAATGATCAAAGTTGTAGCTCCAATGGGCATCATGTTCTAAGTATCTGAGCTAGAATGTACTCCTAGAAAACACAAAAATGTCACAGATATTGGGGATCAACTTGGTCGCGATCCGATAATAGGTGTGAGGGAAACATACAATTTGCTAACTATTCATTAGGTAGCATTACAATCAAAATAACCAAGGCAAAGTTGTCTCGAAAGTGGTCATGGTCTGAGGAGATAGTCGCGATCTTTGAGGTCATTTGTCAGGTCGGGATAAGATATAAGTGATCTCCAGTGTTGTTTGTTGTGGTTAGGGAGATGTATATGATCTCTAATGTGCCCCATGAGAAGTCTAAGGTGACTTCTACATTGTCAGGGATGTTTGTTTGGTCATGATTTTGGGCAATTTTTAGAGACGACCTATGTTTTTAGGTTACTAATGTCGATAGGTAGTCGAAAGGATTTTATGGTCATATCATCAATGCCAGGATAGGCAGTGAGCCTAGGGGTTGATAGTTGGTCCATTAGGTAGATGATTGAATGAATGGCTGAGCTAACCTCAGAAGACCCCATGTCAACTGAGTGCTGCCTACATAGCCCCTATTTTAAGGGCCTCAGGCCAATGTAGTTCTCCCAAAAGGGAAGAAGAGTCAAAGAGGTTGATAGTTGTTTTGGTTATGTTAATGTTTTTAGCATTTTCCATATGTTCGATGGTACATGCTTGAAATGATGAGTGTATGATGATGTCATAGCCTTTTCCATATTGTGTGATGGTGTATGATGTAACATAGGTTATGTGGTTCTTCATCCTTAGCAATTTTCCATATTGGTGATGGTGTATGCGAAAAATGAAATGAGTTTATTTATGCTTCGGCAGGTTTTCATATTGGTGATGGTATATGCTTTGACATAAATTGTGTTTGGTTGATAGTTTCCATGTGTATTGTTCTCCATAGAAACTAATGTCAATGGGCTATGATAATTTATATAACACAAATTGGTGTTTGCATTAAATAAATCATGATGTTATGTTAGTGGGTAGAAAATGTTTTGGTTGTATTTTATCAGAAACTGTGATGTTATTTATGATAAAATTGAGTTGAATGTTAGGTTCATAACTTTATAGTGAAAATTATGAGATGACAATATGCAAGCATATAATTTTAAGACACTGCATCCTAAAAGATATACTGGCATGTGACGAAGATGTGTAATAAGCGAAAGGCACGTTGCTCTTTCATTGACAAGGACCATAATGATATCATAGATAGGGTTTTTTATAAATAAAAGCCCCGTTCATGCATTACATCGTTCACCATTGGTTTTTGTTAGAGAAGTACCCTAATCACTTGACGTTAAGTGAGCTCAAAATCCCTTGGGTATTTTGGGGTAATAGGTGTGATTATGTGATATGTTAGGATAGTGTAACCCTTTTTAGTAGGGATAACTTTGCCCCTTTTATAGGTGACCATGAGAACGACTATAGGCAAGTCCATAACTTAATAGTTTGTCAGTTAGTTTTTTTTGGTAGACTGATCAATGCGAGAAGTCTACTTGGGGATGTTGTTTTTATTTTGTTGTCATGTGAAGCTGATCAATGCGAGAAGCTTCTGAGAGGGTGTTATTTTTGTAGAAAAATTTGGTCATAGCCATCCTTCGAGGGAGTGGTCTATATTTTGCTTTGTATGTTTGGATTTCTTTGAATCGTTGTCCTTCAAGGGAGTAGTCTAGTAATTACAGTAATAATGTAGCTATCCTTTGAGGGAGCAGTCTACAATTATAGTTTATGACATTTTAATATTTTGTTAGGCATCCCAGTTTTATGTTTTTTCAACTAAACTTTTAGTCATGGACTAGACTATAGAGATTTAGGGGTCTCCCTTTTATTAGGACAAAGCATTAATGCTTAAAAAAAGGTTAACTAATTTTTGTAGGGAAAAAGGGTTGAAATTAATAGGATTGAGGATGATGGGGGTTGTTCAAGGGATGAGCTCAAGTTAAACATCAAGTGAATAATTACTTGGTTAACAATCGAATGGTCACAGATGTAAGGCATTAAGGGGATCAGGTTTTGGCCAGCCTTCAAGAGAAGATAGATGTGCCTAATCCATACTTGTGCGTTATTATATAAGGTCCAAGCCAATTGTGAGAAAACTTGCCTCGTTTTCTTCTTTCCATATTGGTCACGTGTTGGTTTTCTTTAAGGATGAGATCACTGATTTTGAAATATTACTCTTTTAGATTTTTGTTGTAGGCATGCTTGATACGATCTTGGTAGATATGAAGATGATTAAGAATGACATGGCTAGGGATGTGAAGTAGGTTAGCATGTTGCTGGCATTTGATACAACACTGAACATAGTCACTGCAGTCTTGGTTAAGAGTGGGCCAATAATATCCTAAGTAGAGGATGCGCTTTAAAACTATGTTACCACTAAAATGTCCTCCACAAATCCCATCATGGACTAGTTTGATGGCATGATATGTCTCAATGGTAGTTAGGCATCGGAGAAGGAGGCCATTGAGACATCGTTTGTAGAGAAGACCCCCTAGCATGGTGTATCGAGTAGTAATATTGATAAAAGCCCACCATCCATTGCTAGAGAGGTTAGGAGGAATGATATAATAAGTCAAGTAGTCAACAAGTTATTTATACCAAACATCATGTGGACTAGAATCATGAATTGCCCTCGAAGATGTTGGTTGAGATGTGCCCAAGATAGAAATCTTAGGCTTTGGTGGTGGAGAGGGCTTGGTGAATGGATATGTCCAAGGGGTAGAAACTTACTCTTTTCCTTTATCTTTTAGGGTTTGGGACCTGGTGGCCACATTAATAGTGTTGATTTTGAATAAAGGGGGAAAAGGTGGTAGAGGGACCATAATCTCACATTGGGATCCCGATTCAAGTGAAGAGGTTTGGGAGGCATGGGATAGTGTTGGTAGTTTTTCAAAAAGGTGGTCAAGAGAGTCCTTAATGAGAAGGGTGTCTTTTTCTAGGTGTTGGTGAATGACAACCTTAAGAGCACATCAACGCTTAGTATCATGCCCAGGTGTGCGATGATACAAGCAGATTTGAGTGTCGTCGAACCAAGATGGTTTTGATCTGAGAGGTTGGTATGGTTTAGTGGGTGGGAAATTGATGCTAGAAGACTGCAACAATCAGCATAATAGTGAAGCATAAGAACCTAATAATGGGTATGCACTCGTTGTTGTAGTAGGGGTTGATAACTTCTATTTAGGAGTTGTAGGGGGAGTTTTTTGTACCACCTTTTTGGTTGTTGGTGTGGTCACACGCGTAGATGGCACTTTCTTGATAAGAGATGTCAAATTTCTTGAAGGAAATATGTTTTTGATTGGTAGAGGGATTAATGGAGGTAGTTTGTCTTTGTGAGGTGTTGGAAAAGGGATCACTCCTATTAAAGTGGAAGGATGTGGACCTAAGATAGAAGGCAATGGTGAAGGTGGGAGAGGAGTAGACCGACGTGGTTTAACATCTTTCTTTAGTATGGTGCGAGGACCACTACTGTGTGGGGTGAGGTTCAAATATAATTTCACTTATGGGTGGGTTAGGTTTGATACAGGGTGAACACTGAGAGGTTTAATCTATTTTGACATGGTGGATACCTGTGAGGGTTTGGATTTATACATGGAAGGCTGAGCTTTTGATGATTTAGAAGTGGAAACCTGATCCTCATCAGAGACTTTGGGGTGAATCATCGTGAAAGGGTTGGCAATATAAGGTGAAGTGGGATGTGTAGGATAAGGAGCCCTAAGTCACTCCCATAATGCCTCATACTCTAGGTTCCTAGAATGGAGGAATCCTATGTTTTTTTCCAATCAAGAGAAGGGTTTAGATGACATTGTGCGAGGCCTTACAGTCGGTCCTTTAGAGGATTTGGGTTATTTCAAGAGTAGAAATGTGTTGGAAACAGTGATCACAGGCCAAAGGTGAGAGAGAACCATCATCAGATCTTCCTCGGCTGAGGTGGGTGAGGCAGCGAGTTCTTCTCTTGGTGGAGAAGGGATTAGAGAATTTGGCTCTTCAAGCGAGTAGAGCGCAGGGATGATCATGCCTTCCACATGTGGTCTAGGAGCGTGAAAAGTATGATCCTCCATTGGTAATAAGAAGGATGAGGGCAGGGCCTGCGGCATTGGTACCGTCAAAGCATCCTCTAATATGGGAGAGGCCAAAATAGACTCTCCTACATGTGAAAGGGGGGTGGATGGAGGACTATCCTCCATCGGTGGAGGACAAATAGGAGAGGAAGGCTCCTATAAAGGGTAAATCAGAGGGATGATGGCCCCTTATACATGAGGGCGTGGGGTATGAATGGTAAATTCTTCCAATGGTAGAAGAAGAGGAAAGGTGGGAGAAAGAGGAATAGGTAATACAAGATCCTCAAGAGGTAAAAGAATGGGTAGAGGAGGTGCTTGATATCATGGGGGTGATACAAGTGAAATGGGTTCATCCACACAAGGAAGAGGGTGAGGCAAAGGGATCTCTTCATTGTGTGGAGGTGGTATGGGTAAAATAGGCTCTTATGCCCATGGTGGAGAAATGGGTTGACTAACCTCTTCAGATTGCAGGAGAGGTTGGTTAAGAATGGAAGGAAAGACCATGTTGACTGTTCATATGTTGCATTCTTGAGGGTCATCGACCATGGTTTGAACATTGTTATGACTTGGGGGATGGTTATGAAATGGTTTCCTAAAGACATCCATGTTTTGGTTGGCCAGTGCATTAGGATTATCCAAAATAAGGTCCCCTTTGTCTAACATGTCTTGAACAATGTTTTTTAGAGATTTACAATTATCTGTGTCATGACCCTTGACACGATGATAGTTACAAAAGTCATTTTCCCTATACCATGCAAGGATGGCTCGTGATGGGTCAAATTGGATAGGTGGTTAGATTTGAGGGAGGTTGAGGACTCCCTGATTCACTAACTTATCCAATATGGAAGCATATGATTCTCCTTTTGGAGTGTATCATTGCTATTCATATCATTGTTGGAATTGTCTAGTGATGTTTTATGATGTGGAGGGCTCAAATTGGTTGGTTGTAGTAGAAGATGGTGACCTAAGGACCACAACATTCGCCAATCCCTTGGATTTAGGGTGAGAAGAAGAAGATTTGGAAGAAGGGTCATTGGCTTTTGCATTGGTATTTTTTCTATGCAATTTGACCATCTTCCTCGATTGCATAGAGTTCAAGCTTTCGGGCCATGGTGAAATGTTAACGAATGTGCAAAAAGTTTGACCCGCAGAGTGGATGAAATGTGCTTGTCACATGCTCTTGAAAAGAGCTCAATGACCTCAGGTTGAGGTAGTGACAAGGAGAGTTGGTTGATCAAACCTCTCCAACAAGTGACGAAGTTAGCTATTGACTCATCGTCAAATTTTCTAATGGAATAAAGGTCTGTGATGGAGACCTTCTTGGTAATATTGATTGAGAAATGATCGAGGAATAGCTGAGCGAGTTGAACGAAGGTGAAGAGAGAATGAATAGTAATGGAGCTATACTAGTCAAGGGTGGCACCAAAAAGTGACATAGGGAAAGTGTGAAGTAATAATGCATCATCGTGCGCTATGAGGTAGCAAGCATGTCTAAATGCTCGCAGATGTTGTTGTGGGTCCTCTTTACTCTAAAAGTGAGTATATTTTGGGAGTTCCCACTGGCTAGGGTATGGTTGAATAGGAACTGAAGGGTGGATAGGTTTGTTCCAAATTTGTTCATATGAAAGAAAACTCCTTGAACTTGAAACAAATGTCTCAATGTTGGACATCATATCCATCAGCATCTTAATTAGATCAGCAGATGGATTGGCATGAGGGGCACCCCCTAAGTTATAGGGTACCTGGAAGGCATTGGGAGGGGCATATGACATACTTGGTTGCATTTGTGTAGGTGAAACATACTGATAGTTCGTCATAGGGGCTGATGTTGAGGCCACGGGGGCTTGTGCTACAAAGTTGGAGGGTAAAACTTGACTAGATGCCACCAAGGGTAGTTGAATAGCATCGACACTAGTTAAAGAATAAGTGGTCACTCTCATGTTTATGGGTGCAAGAGTGGATGGGATAGAGACAATCAAGTTCTAGAAAGGTGTCAAACTTGGTTGAATTATTTGTGGTTGAGGGGGTACAAAAACCCCAATGGAGGTAGGGCAAGAAAGGATAGAAGGGGAGGCCAAATCTTGAACATTGGCCATAGTTGGGTTACTAGTCGAGGCAGTGGCCTGAGTGACCATAGGTTGGGTAGTGGATGCTATTGATATCATTGTCACTTCAACCAAAGAAGTTGACATCCCATAAATAGGGTTACCTGAAGGATCTCACATTTGGCTTCTAGCAAGATAATGTTGGAGAGCCTTGATGTTGTCGTCAAGGAATCTCTCAAAATCTTGATCCCATTTTGGAACAATAGGAGGCTGATCGGGGGTAGGTTGGATAGGAGTATGCTCAATGTCTGAAGTATACTCCATTAGATGACTTGGCATGAAGGGCGAAGGTGGGAGTGGCTATTGACTCACGTGGTCAACAAGAGATTTGGCTTGACTGCGTGTCAGGACCATCTAAGGTTAAAGGGATTTAAGTTTCAAAAACTATGTGTTTTAGTTTCAAAAAACTAGAATTTGTGTTAAACAACAAGAAATTTGGGTTTTAAGCTTGCTGTCAGGAAATTTATTTATTTATTTATTGACAGTGACTGATGTTGGAAGTTTAACCGATGTCGATGAAGGTTTTGTTACCGACATCAGTGGAGAAACTGATGTTAGTTTCTGTGTAATTCCAAAAACATAGAAGATTGATAGTTTTTGGAAGGAAAAGATATTCTGAATTGTTTTGGACTTCATAATGGTATGACCTTACTAGCTCAAACACTCAGATAAAAATAGAAAAATAGATGATTAGGCAAGCAACCTCTAAAAGGTTAGATTCCTAGGAATGAGATTTAAAGTCGTGGTGGCTTATGCCTTAAGAGAATGTGTTGGGAGTTGGGCTTGTAGAACAAGTCCTAGAGAGGAAGTCTATGGCTTGTTTCAGGTTGTGTTATGGTGCTCAAAAATAACTGTGTTAGGGTCAGTACGTGCCCTGGTGCTAGGGATTGCTCCCTTCACTTCACGAACCCAGAGCTGAGCTAGGCCACTTAGCCAAAATATACCTTCCCTATAGTTTATACTCTACCAGAGAACAGAGTGGGTCCTCCTCTTGGTGGTGAAATCCAAGTAGGATCACCAGGTGGGGTAAGGTGTCTGCTAGGTGATGAAATCTTAGATGGGCCTTGTCTCAAGTAAGTTTATGTGTTGATTTGAAGTGATTGTGGTTTGGTTGTGTAACATTTGTGCACTACAATTCATTCATAATGCTTTAATTACTAAGTGGGCTAAGTATGCATTCAAGCAAGAATGAAGTGTAGTAGTTTTTAACCCAAATTGAAATATGTTATTCAAATGCAAACAAATGGAGAAGAGGTAAAGAGTATGAGTTTTTCACTACTCTATGATGCATGCAAGAAGTAACAAGAAGATAAATAGATGTTCTTTTTAACCTCTGCTAATGGTTTCCTTTTGAAACAAAAAGATAGAAGAGGTAAAAAAAAGAAAGTAAGAGAAGCTAAGTTTTTTATTTCTCAAGAAAATAAGGCAAAGAAGAGGGGATGCAAGAAGTGAATATTTTTCTAATGCATCTACATCAAAGTTTCATTTTTCAAAAGAAGAAGAATGAACCCAAGGAAAAATCCAAGCATCCCATCAGGCGTGCTAGAATGTTTCTCTAAATTTTCACTAATTGCATTTAAATGAAGAAGAAACTAAGGTTAATAGGTTGTGGGTTTGATGTTACCCGTATTTAGTGTGCACCGTATCCAAGCTTTGTGGGAGCTCCTCTTTCACTGTGGAGGAAACACCTGCAGTAAGGATGAAACTTAAACAAGAAAAATGTTAGAAGAGGATATGGTGGACTACCAAGCTACGCGCTCGGTTCTGGAAGTGTGAAGCTCTGTAAGGGATGACAGTCCACTATTTAAAGATAAAAGTATTGTATAAAAATAAATGATAAAAGACTAAAGAAATAAAAAAGTAGATGGTGTGTACCTATTTCCTACAATCTGTGTATCTCAGAGTGCTACAGAAGGCTGACTGAAGGTTCTATTTGGTCTAGATAGGCTATTTGGATGGCTTTCTTATTTGCTGGTTCAGAAGATAGTCATCGACATCGGTAGGTCTATCAAGGTTGATCAGGTAAATGATGCTGGTGTCGGTTGGGTTGCTGATGTCAGTTGGGGTTGTTGGCCTTGGATGGCTTTCAAGTTATTTTCATGGTGGATAGAGGAGTTTCTAGAGGTTTGAAGGTTTGTGCAGGGTTACGGGAAGGTGAATAAGGTCTTAGGAAGGGTAAAGGTAGAGGAGAGGTGTGAAAAGAGGGTAAGAATAAGGGGAAGGCCTTTCAGCACCTCCATAGAAGAAGTTAGGCCTCTCAACAATATTTAGAAATATTAATGAAAACTAATTGACAATATATTCTAAAATACTGAAATGAAAACCAAAGTACTTAGCTTTACAAGGTGAAGAACCAGAGATATCAAAATAGTGATTCTTGTTGTGGTTGATATGACCGGTGTTGTGAGCCAATGAAGTGAACACGGATTGCTTCAATTCAATAGCTTGAGGTCCTCGTAAAATCTTTCAATCCAATCTCTGGAATGATTTGTGTAGAGTTTCGGCAGCCAAGAGAATGATAGTCGAGTTCTGATGCTTGAAATCTTAGAGTGTGAATGTGAATGTGCGAGAAGGAGGCCATAGCTCAATGTTTAGAGCTTGGCTTATGTAACCAACATCGGCAATCCCACCAGCGTCGGCTGTGGGCTGACTGACGTTGGCAGAGAGAGAATAGGTAAAAGGGCTATTTTTAGCTCTTTGCCCGTTTATCCACCTGCCAAGTGCCTTTTCCATTGGAGAATGGTAAAAACAAGGGCTTATGAGGCACAGGTATTGGTTAGAGAGTTAAGATGGGATGAGAATCGGTCATGGGTAGTTAGGATTTGGAGGACCTAGTCTCAGGCTGACTCATAGGCTAAGAAACGGTCTTAGGGTGAGGTGTCTAGGTGAGGTGTCCAAGGTAAGGTAATTAATTTAAAATAAATAGTTTTTAAATTAATAAGGTGTGCAAGTGTGGGTTAGGAGTGTTAACATTTAGAAAGGGACCAATGGGGGGTTGACATGATATTGGTGTCTACAAATCCAATCCTACTTATCTTTTATTCAAACATTATATTTTCCCATTGAATGAAGGAAACCTATAAAATAGGTTCAAAAATTGAGTTGGACTGAAATTAGTTATTTATTGTTGACCAATTGAGTGTTTCCTACATTATAAATACTCCAAAAGGGGTTCAAGTGGCATGTACTTCTCTTGATAATGTGTGATTAACAAATCATGTAGATACAAGTGTAGGTGTTATTTAAAATTTGTAGATAATAAGTAATATGTAAGCTATGTGCAATATGTATGTCCTTTTGTGATCAATAATGATTGTCCTTACAATCTTCTAAGGGATTTATTTATAGAAGGTTCTCAATTTTGAATTGGGAATCTATTGACATGAAAAAATTGATTGAAGAATATCCAAACATGTAGAAAAAAGTGTGCCAAGATTAATATAACCCAAATAAAATACAAAAGATATGTTGGGATGTTTCTAAAAAATTCAGAGGTTTTAATCAAACAAATCCATCTATAAATTATGATTTTTTCAAATAACTTTTTCAGTCCTCAATTTAATTAGTTGGGAAATAGACAAAAAATTTAGTATTTAATGAAAAAACATAAATAAATTTAGGGATTAAATGATGGCATTAGATAGAAGGTTATATTAATTTCATTTTGATTATTTTATTTACACATATATTTGAAGGAGAACAAAAATGTTTTATCTTTTTTATGAAGATATGAAAGACATATATTTGAGACAAGTAAAATATAGTATATTTTAGATTTAATGTTTTTGAATATATACATATTTAACAAGAGACACTTTTAAAGCTCTCAAATACATTATTTGAAGCGAAAACAAAAAAAAAAACTATTTATTTTATAATAGAACTTATAAGCATATAAAATGAAGTAAACCTTAAATATTAATGAATTTAAAAATTTATACTATATTTGAAATAAAAAATTTAAATGTTAAATAATTTAACATATTAACACCAATCAACACAATGGACAAGATCTCTAATATGATGATTCAAATTCAATAAATATTATTAAGAATCGAGCAATTTAGTGATTGGTTAATGCATCATTGTAGCTTTCAAAATAGATGTACCTAAACTCAATATTCCAAGTGATTCCAATTTGATTTAATAAAATTATGGTAGTTTGTTAAATAATTATAAAGCTTATAAAATTCCCAAGAAATATCATATTCCTTTCACATCAAATCTGAGGTTTGTTTACATCAAAATCTAGGTTTGTATATATATAAAATAACACAATAGGAAAGGTGAATCATTTTAAAAATTACTTTGGGAGGATTAATCTCTTGAGGGCCCATAACTCAGTAGGCATAATATTATAATCCATCTCTATATCCCTCCAAAGCAAGTAAATCATTACCATTGTTAAATATCAAATCCATCTTCTAACTATATACACAGTCAAAAGAGCAAAATTTCACATTCACTTTAGGTGTGACAACGACTTGGATTTTATTTCAATCCTTAGAATATTGTATATGTTGGAAGTGGCCAAAAATTAATGGGGGTGATGGAGATCATCTCATCCCATTTCACTACCTTCTTTTTATTGCATATTTTTAATCTATTAAACTACCCTAAGGTTTTTAAATATAAGATAAGATGAACAATTTTTTTTATTAGCTAAATATTAAGTGTGATATATCATATTTTTCATCATCAATATTTTTAATAGGTGTAGTGATAAATTTGGATGCTAATGTACCCATAAATTTCATAGTTAATGTTTTCACCAAAAATTTCATAGTTATTTTTTTCACAAAATTTTTGGTATAAAAATAAATGAGTTGATTCAAGTCAAAAAAGTTGAATATTTGGGAAATTCAGAAGACCATGTCATAAAGCCCATAATGTCCATAAATTTAGACCTACATAACATTTTAGATGCATTGAATGTAGGTGTGTGTCTTAGTGTGGGTGTAGGTGTTTATATTTATGGTGATCATTAGGTTGTGAACTTGATTCCTTGTGAAGATAATCAAATGTAATTATTTGGTCATCAATTAGGTCTTGTATCTTATGCTTAAAGGTAAAACATTGATTCATAGAATGTCTTGGTCCCTGATGATAATCAAAATAAGCATTCACATTATATCCTTTGGGTAGAGGCTTATTTATATCAACCTGTATATGATGAGGGAGAGATATGATATGACACTAAATTAACCATGGGAGTAATGAGGCATAATACTAATGTATGTGTGTAAATTGTCTCTTTGGTGAAATAGATAGGAAAAATCAATTAGGATACTATGAAACTGTTAGAGGATTAGGATGCACTCTAGTTGAGAAGGGGATTGTTCAGGTCCTCTTTATCAATCCTAGTCCAATATGGGATTGACCCTAGGCTATAGGTCACCTAATATTAGGTAAGACATCTAAGATTTGTAATAAGGCCACCTCATTTGATGCATCACATAGCTCAGCTACACTAAAACCTACTCATTACTGGGGTGAAAAGGGAGAAAAAGATAATTGAAAGAGAAATATAAGATAATTTTGGTGATGCACCTAAATTAATTGTTTATCCACTCTATTTGAAATTCTAAAAAACACTAATGAGACAAGTAAAATAATGAATCTACAACTCCAAATGTCTATTATGCATCAACATTATTCATGAAAACATTCACCAAGTGATGAAAAATTGAGGGAGGTAATGGAAATCCCTGATTAAAGGCACTAACGATTCAATGTATCCATTTTATAGATGAAATCAAATGACATTAAACACTAAACATGACCTACATAATAAGATAAACTAGTATCTAAATGACATCAGGAATTTATAAGGTAAAGATTTATATAATATATTTAAATCAAATTGATATTAACACACTATACCAGAAAAATAAAATGTGAAAATTGTCATCGATTCATCTCAAGAGGTTACATAGCTCAATATTGGTAGAGTCTAGTCATGCCAAAGAGAGGGATCCATTTTAAGGCTTAGAAGCCTGTATATATAGTAGAATGTGAATCATAGAGATGGGGGGCATATGTGGGAGAATGGAAAAAGAGTCATTAATTATTAAGAAATATGGTGGTAGTTCATTGATTTTTTTATGTATGAATGCCTTCTTCCAATCAGGACTAATCCTTTATCAACAAGCTAACCTTCATTTACTCCAATAGTCTTCAAGCTTTTTGTCATCGGCTGAGAGATCCACTAGAAGACAAATGTTTGTTTTGCATGATGAATCATCACTAAGTTTGTTAGAGAAAGGATCTTTAATATTTGAATGATATTGAATACTCTAACTACTTCTCCAATCCCCCAATCTTCTCCCTGAATTTTGCCACACCTTCCACTTAGATTCATTATGAGGGCAATGTCCTTAAATTCTTGGGCCTGACAAAACCATGTTTATACCCATCAAAAGTGGTTGTATGTTCCTACTAAAATATGGATGATTTGACTATCATATTTATACCTTAGTGTGCTCTTTACTAAAAATCATGAACATGGATCTACTATAAAATGAAAACCAATATCCTTTATTGGTTTTAAATAGTCAATACATCCACCCAGACATATCTATATCATTTGAACAACTAGTAGCCCACCCTAATCTATATTAGGCTCAAAAGATCTATTCTATCTCCATACATCATAAGAACTAATAAATTGTTGTATACGTGGATCTCATCTAAATAATGGTGAGCACAGTCACAAAATATATTACAACATTCAAAAATTGGGTTTATAGGTTTAATTTTCTCAAACTGAGATCTTGATTGAGATTTAATGGTGGATTTGTGCTCAAAATATTCATTTGGATCCACCTAGATTGTATTTAATCTTGATTCCATATATCAACTTGCCTTAGTCAAAAACTACTTCCTCAACCTCCATTGGAAGTCCCCTAGGCTCACCTTCACTCATTGGTTATCGACTATCTGACTCAAGCCCATTGGCCTTTCAAATGATCTTTCACTATTGATCTTGATTTGTATGATCAAATATGGTTCATCAATCTACCTAGACCCACTGAAACCATCCTTGATCTCACTCTGTTAGATCTTAAAGTATGATGCAATGTTGACTATTAATCTTTGGATTATTTAAATCCCAAACAACTATATACCATGGCTTAAATTTCACATCTACATGCATGTCATTTGACATCTATATGAATGTCATTAATGTTCATGTGATCATCAATATTTGAACCCCAATGGATAATTTCTAAGATTTATTTTGACATATATATGACCATTGAGGATGTCTAGGAGATTGTCAATGATATTCGCATGACCATTATTCTTTAAACACCAAATATTTATTTTCTAGGGATTAAACTTGATGTTCATGCAAAGATCCCATTCTGCAAGTTAATATTTTAATGCTTACATCTTATGATAGAAATCTCATCAAGACATGAATTTTGTAGAGTAAGATATTGGAATTGATAAAATTGATTCCATATGATCCTTTGTCCCTGTGAGACCTTTTGAGCATACTCATAAAATGTAGAATTAAGTTGACCCATCTATGTTTATATGATGTCTTAGTGATGGTCTAAATCTTCACAGCTTGTGTAAGTCATATTTTAATCCTTTAAAGCTCTGGAACTCTATTCATATATTCAATCTAAGAAAAATATTGGTATATGGGCCAAAATTGGCTAACATTTATGATGAATTGTAGGGAAGCATTACTAATATGCTTGAGAACCCATACCATGTTACCTTGTCCAATCCATAGGGCATAGAGTCTCCTCTCTTGTTCAAAAATTTAATTTGAATATAGAACTAGATGCAAACCCTTGGATAAATCCTATTGAAACACATAAGGACCAAAATAAATAAATAAAACAAAGTTCCCAAGGCACTTATTTAATGGAAACATAGAGAATAGAAAGGAAATTATCCTAAACAAAGTAAGGACCTCTAACTTAAGGAAATAGGGAAACCAAGATAGAAGGGAAGCAGACTACTAGTTATGATAATCACTTATTGAAACAAATCAAACATATTACAACTAACCTACAGTGACAATCTTCCCTCTAGGCTCAAATGGAAAGCTATTTTTTGCACCTTAGAGATTTGAATCATCCTTTCCTTTTCTTGATAGCTCTCTTTTTCAGCTAACAACAATTAGACACTCATGTCTTCTGGGGGAGGTAATTGGCTCTTCTACTAATAATTCTAGGTGCATTAATTGTAGACATGAATTCAAGACCCAATCATACTTATTTCAAATATGTGGACTTTACAAGAATAACTTCAATTCTTATTCATTCATGAACTACTAATCATGAACATATAGCAACTTTATGTAACTCGCTTGACAAATCTACAAGGTTGACCCCTAAGGGAGATGAATCTGATCTTGTGACTTCTAGAGGCCATTTGAGCTCATTCTCAACTTTCCAAAGTAGAAAGATGTTTGAAGTTGGAGAAAAAATATGATAACTAAATTTTGAAAGTTAAAACATGTCATCTCTTGAGATAATAATTGCCTCTTTCTTAATGGTAGCACTCCTCTTATCCTGTAATGGACTACATTCAAGTAAAGAATAACCTAAATGAAAGATATCAAAAAAATATAAATATATGAAGTTGCAGTTAAATTGGAACTTCTTCAAGCTGAAAGTTAGAAGTGATCATATAAATTCCTTAACCATAATCATGAGGTTGTAAGTATATTTTTGATATCTCAGTTTGGTCAATCAACACTAATTAATCTTCAACATCAAGATGATGACCGAGCATACTCTCAAAGTTAGCCTATTTTTCATGATGAATGGAATTTCTTGAGTCATCAAATAATTCATGGAAATCACCTTCATATCATTAGAGTGTGCTCCTCTTGAACATCAACAACTTCCTCTACATGCACTTGTCCTTGCTCTTGCATCTTAGGCTTTACCTCAGATTTATCTGGTACTTGTTTCATATTTTCATCATTATGGAAGACTAAAACCTATTTTTACCTACTAAGAGGTGCCCCCATCATGAATTCTTGTTCCTAGTCACTCAATTCACCTTCTTTTTGTATTTCCCTAGCTGCATCTTCTTGATATGCCTTACAAAGGAGAGGCTATTTTTCAAAGAGTGGCATATTTAACCCTTGATAAAATGATAAAGGTATAAATAAGTTACCATAGGTACCTAATTTTTCTCATGGATCTATTATTCTTAGATCACATCCACCTTCTGTCTCTATTGCTTTGCTTCTTGAATGGTTCTCCATGAAGGAAAGGCTCTAGGATTTTGAGGGGAAAGGAGTGGAGGGTAAATGATCTCTTGACTGATCTTGAATTAAAAATATTTTCTTATACCTAATGGTTCTTCTTTATTTCTTGATTTTTAAATCTGATTTCAAGTCATAACCTTAGGTTTGTAAACCTATGGTTTTACACTTATTTTTGTTATGGGTGAGGAGTTTGTTATTGTGTTACTTTTGTAGCTTTTATTAAATGATTGAGATGATAATTTTCAAACTCAATTTGCTTGGATAAATTAGCCTAAAAAAACATGGAATAATTTGTTACATATCTCTCCCTATAAAATTGAAGATAAAGTCTCCTCAAAACATGCTTGTTGAGCTCTTCAAGGCCTCTATTAGATAGACTTCTGGGTAGGAAAGCTAGGTAAAGTCTAAATAGACTCCTCAGAGATATGATAATAAGTGGTTTGGCATTAATGAAGGTAATATAGGAGTTATATAAGAACATGATGATGATTATGATGACCCTGGGGTTCCTCATAAACTACTAGATTCTCTTCAATGTTTACTATTAGATCTACAATATCTAGAATATCAACACTAAACTTTGAATGACCTTGCATTATGAAAGATGAACATACATTTTTAGCTTACTAAACATTATCTATTATGCTTTGAATTTCATGATTGGATATCTCCTCTCTATATCCCTTCCAATTGTTTATGCTTATCATCTCTTTCTCATAGCCAAACAAGGTTTTTTTGAAGCTCAAGATGGATTAATTTGGGACATTCATGGGTTGATTAAGAGGATAACAAGATTCATGAAGGTTATCATAGGATTGGTATGGGTCAGCATAATATTGGTAAGGCTATGTATATGGTTGATAATGCTCATC
>JARHVA010004258.1:437500-467500 GCA_037957365.1 Torreya grandis | reverse complement strand
GAAAAACATAAAAAATATGCATTATCACATTATAGATCCATATTTTAGTTACAAAAATTGGGTGTGGCTATTTCTTATCCTCTATACTTATTTTTCATAACATAGTTCATTTATTGCGTTATCTTATTTCTATAATTAGTCAACTAGATAAATCTAATTTATGCACTTTTATAATTATATGTTTATATTTATTCATTGTAATCATTTATTATTATTTTTTATTAAAACCATAATTAGGTAAACACTTGTATCCTTAAATAAAATAAGATAAATAAGTGTTTATAAATATATTGAATCAAAATTAGTACCCTATTAGTATGCAAAATTATAAAAATCATGCAAACATAAGAACAAGACAAGACCAAAAATCTCTAGGGGATCCCAATGGAAAAAAAACCTAAGCCTCTTAGAAATTTTGACATAGAGTTTGAGAACCCAAAATGTATTGTGTACAAATTTGAAGGACCACTAAAAATATGAGAAAGAGGTAAGAAAGATAAGAAAGGGGAGAGAAGGATGAGTATATAAAAAATATAGAAAAACACAAATGATGTCTAAATAAAATGAACAATTGATAAACAAACAAGTATCCTACAATAATAAAATTTACAACGTATTAATAATTATGTGCCATTTTTATGTGTATTCAAAATAATAAGTTATATAATAAAATCAAAAACATATATTAAATAATACAAATTATTAATATATTTTGATAAATCTTTAAAAAATGATGAAGGATATTAAAAATCATCCACATATATCATTTATTTATATGCATATGCCCTTTTAATTTCCTAAATGTTTTATTAATAATTGATTAGATAGAATAATGTGTAATTGATTTTAAATATTAATAATCAATATAATATTATAATTCTAGTAAAAAATTTATGTGATTTATTCATGTTTTTACATTTATAATTGTAATATATGTTGGTACAATTTTAACCTTAAATTTGTAGTTGATTTGACTATCAAATCAATCATAGAGTTTGAAGCCTTTTTTCAAAGGGAAGATTTTTTCAAGAGAATAGTACATATTAAAATTCGATTATATCCATTTAAAAAAATTAAAATCATTAAATTATAATTAGGTTATTACTCATTTACCACATTAGAACTAGAGGGTAAACAAAATTTAAAAGTATTTTTATGTGGTGTCTAAGTCACCCCTACAAATTTCAATGCTACTTAATTTTCTCATTGAAAACTCTCTCTAGATACATACATTTTTTTGTTTTAGTATTAATTGGAAGTGGGGCTTCCATCTATATGAATGAAAGGGAGTTTGAATAATTCACATTATAAGTTAAACTACCAATTCAGCTAGGGCTCCACAAGTTGAACCTATTAATGGGTATTTTCATTTTAAAAGCTATTTTATTTATGATTGTTTTATTTAAATGCCTTGGATTTAGAGGTATATTGAATGTGGAATAAATATCATAATGCTAGTGTCTTTACATTACTCTATTTATAGTTATCAAAGTGCAATAACTATGTTTTATAATGAATTGATTTGTATAGATTTTAGACTCCCCTTGAAATGTAACAAAAACATTTTTTAACACTTATAATTCAAGATGATCAATGCTTGAAAAATTATTTTTAATAATGAATCCCAATAAAAATATTTAATATTTTTAAATGTAAATAAAATCATAGTCGCATAGTGGTTAGATCTTTCCATATTTGTTGAAAAGTAATTATGTGGAAGTTGGTATCATGGTAAACATTATAAGTTTTCAAGTATTGAAATCTACACATAGGATTGGATAGCATGCTAGTATTATTTAATTTTACATACACAATTAGGTGGGAGAGCTACATGTGTTTTGAGCCCTCTTTATAGTATAAGAATATATATAAAAAGCTTCCAATCAGTGGGGCATAGTTACGGTCAACTCAACCCATTTTATCTAATCTTTTTTTATAGGGTATATATGTATGAAAAGTGGAGCTAAGGTTTTTATCTACAAGAGGAAAAATCTAAACATAGACATAGTTATAGTCATTTATATTACATAGAACACCTATCTATGTATGGACAAATCAATCTATAATAGAATAGTCTTGCTGATCTCACTAAGACAACTTCAAAAAAATATAGATGCATTTAGTTTCCATATGTATCCAAGTAGTAATAGATGTGTCTCAATAGATTTTAACAATTAGATACCAAATCTAAGAGACCAAAAATCCATCCTAGATAGCTACCAATGACTTTAATTATCACTAACTAGGACATAACCTAAATAAATTGATTACCCTATCTTTGGTCATTTCCATAAATATTAAATTACAAAAAAATTAATTATACTTTTATTTCATTCTGATTTCCATAATTAGGGAATATGTTATTAAATATCAATTATACTTAGTGTTTCTACATATTTTAATATAAATTTAAAATCATTTAAAACACAATGCATTTTTAGAGTAAGTTATTTACCTAAGTTCAAGTTCACCTATGTATTTATTATTTACACCGACTTATGTGTAGATATTTCATTATATTATTCTAGATATTATGAGATATTATATATTTCTCTCTTAGATATTATGGGTATAAGTTATAGTTATTTATATCCTTTAAGGATATTTGTCTCTTAATCCTAGGTTCAATCTCTAATTTGATCTCTTAGTTATGATTGATCTATAGCTTGATCTCTTAGTTATGATTGATAACTTAGGTTGATATCTTAGTTATGATTGATTACTTAGGTTGATATCTTAGATATGATTGATATTTATTATGAATATATGTAAGGATCATTCATTTCATTTGCATGAAATCTTTGGATATATAGAGTATTTTTCATTGTATGATCTATTTATGTATATTATATTGAGATATTATTTAATAAATTTATCAATGGATTTTACTATGGTAATGGTTTATAGATTTGACTTTGGGTAAGAGTTTTATAAACTTGTCCATGGTATCAGAGAAGTCTCTAATAGCTATTAATTATCTCCTTACTTAGTATATGGTATTCTCTTTCCTTACTATGTATGTTCTTCTATTACATCTTTTGTGGATGGTCCTAATAATCAAAAAGATGTGCAAGAAACTCTTTTTTTTTGGGGGGGAGGGAATTTTTTTTTTATTTTTTATTCCAAATAAATTTTGGAGATTAAAAGAGTAAAAAGAAGCCCAGAATTGCATCCATATTATCTGATAAATATATAGTCACCTCCAATTTCATCCTAGTTGGATATCTGAGGTAAACTCTACAAGTTTTTGCAAATCCATGTTTTGGTTAAAAATGCTATTCTTTTTCAAGTTGTAAAAAAACGTAGACAATATGTTAGAAAAATTTATGGATTTTATGTTCCTTGTTTTCTAATTTCCATAACATTTTTAATTTTATTAAGAATTACAAAAGTTATCATAGTTTTACTAAGAACTACTATTCTAAATAAATATGACTTTATTTTTTTTTATTGTGATAAAAATGTAAATGATCACTCCAAAATATTTATAGGTTTTGTGCACCATATTTTCCAATTTTTAGAACATTTTGAAAATGTTAATGTCATTAAGAATTGAAAAATTTATCATAGTTTTACTAAGCAGTACTATACACAAAAAAATATTTTTGGGGAGATTTTTTTAATAAAATAATATCTTTGTATGATTTTTTGCTTATATTTTATTAAAAAAAATATTTTATATTTGAGAGACATAAAGATATATTGTATTTGATTATTTATTGACCACATAATTTTTTTATGATCTTGTTTGTTGAAGATTGGTGGGTGAGGACCAGATTGACCAGTGGTGAAACCCATTCATAATTAAACAAACTTTCTCTTTAATTTATTTTACCATCTTGATTTCAATCATGGACATATTTTTATCTAAGTGTGATATCCCTTTTTAAGTTACCTCAAATTTTATTTTTATATATTTTTTCATCCACTCCTATGCATGCATCTTCATCAATAATTTATATTTGATTTGGGATGGATTTTAGATCACTTGTTGTGGCCCCATCTTTATTTATGAAGATTTTACCAACATAGTTCCTCCAATATTTAGAACCTATCATAAAAACACTTTATTACACTCATGTTCATTTATATATATAGTTACAGATGTATTTTTAGTAGAGCCCAACATCTTGCATTATTTGAACATATATTTTGTACCACTTGTGTTTTTGGTCCACATTACTCTCTTATTTTTAGAGAAACTCTCATGATTTGTGATGACTTCTTCAACATTTTGACAATCTCCTTATTTTGAGTTATACTTGTGTATACAATGTCTTCCTTATTTTTATTTGGTGTTTTTATGTATTGGATTTATTGTAATTGCACTAAATTATGAAGTACCATGGAGGTCTTGATTTTATAGATTAGTCTAACTTCATGTGTGTGTACCTTAAGTTTGTGCACCTTTTATTATTGTAGTTGTAAATATCTCCCATCATCACTAAGGCCATCTTCTTGAGAGATTTTGTCTACATTTTATAGATTTCTCCTTTATATATGGGTATCTTATTCAGGCACTTTGTTTGCCAAAACCTATATGAGGATTGTTATGTCTCATTGGCACTCTTGGTGAATTTTTGTGTAGCGATACCAATGTGGCATCCCCAATAGTTTTTGTGTTCACTTTCACCATTTTCAGTCAACTTTTGAGACTTTCATTTTCATCTTCTCTTAATTCACCATTGAGGGAGGGTGTTTACGCAATGCTTATTTGGGTTCATCATTCTATCTAGTATTTTAGAGTGTAGTATTCATAGTCAATGATCTTTGTATTTAACACCATTCTTACTTCATTTTGGTGGTTATAAAAAATTTACATTCATGTATTTTGGTAAGATATATTGGGATATGTAAGGACACTTATCTTCACACTACATCATTTTTTCTGGCATGGGTACTTCATTAGGCCTTGTTACTAGGACCCATTTCCTTTCTTTTTTTCTCTCTTTGTGGGGGGAGTTTTATTTTCATATGGGTTTTCTCCCTTTCTCCATTTTATAAGAGATTGCTTCATGGATATATTGTACATGAATACTTTCTCAAGCTTTATTATCAATACTCATATCATGGATATACCACTTTATTTTTGGCACCTAGTTTCATTTCAAAGGCGGTGTTAAAGTAGGTTATTTACCTTAGCTGATATTTACCTAAGAATTTATTGTTCCCACCCACTTATGTGTGGATATTTCATTTATATTATTTTAGATATTATAAAATATTATATATTTATCTCTTAGATATTATAGAGATAATTTATGGTAGTTACTATCCTTTAGGGATAGTTATTTTTTAGTATTATGTTTGATCTCTATCTTGATATCTTAGTTATGATTGATCTCTAACTTGATCACTTAGTTATGATTAATCACTTAGCTTGATGTCTTAGTTAGAATTGATATTCCTTACTTATAAATATAAGTCTAATTAATTATATTTACATAAAAGATTTGGATAGATAGAGTATTTATTAGTATATGATCTATTTATGTATAATATATTGAGATATTATTTCAGAAATACATCAATGGCTTTTACTATGGTAATAGTTTGTAGATTTGATCTTGGGTGAGAGTTTTATAAACTCTTTCATGAATTATGTATTTTCATATCGGGAAAGTTTGCAAGCGTGCATCTATGGCTGCCTTGGTGGTGTAAAAATTTGTTATTCACATGATACTCAAAAATTCAAAAGCATGTGCATCTTTATGCTATGTACACAATCTTTCTTTAGTGGTTTGCATTAACTCTCACAGTTTCTAATCATATTGACTAATGCTAAGGATAAACACCTTAATCAAATAGTGATGGCATGTAATTTTATGGATATAAACTTATGAATAATTCCTTCATGTCATGTGCTACCTTGGGGTGTGGAAATTGAGTGGAGTATAGAATAAGGAAAGTTGAATATGATGCCTTTGATCTATAGTAAGACATTCAGATGGTGTTTTTAAGCTAAAGTGGGTAGAAATTCTTTGGGTATACTCTAATTTTGGATCATAATATTAAAAAATTATATATTAACTCATAATCTAAAAGATCACATAGTTGAACTATGTGGTGAGTCTTAGTGCAGGTTTTTTCCTATTTTTGGTTTTATCTACATAATTGTTAGTTAACTTGTTTAGAGTTAAGATCATTAGAATAAATACACTTAATTTATTTTATAATTATAAGTTGAGTTATTAACTTTTTGGTGACCTAATATCTCACTATGTAATGTACCTCATTTGTAATTTCTTGCTAATAAATTAGATAATCAGTTATGAAGCCATCTTTTCCTTTGCATTTTCTCTCACCTTATTCTAGTGTTTTCATGTAATTTGTGACATTCATAGATCTTAGAGTAATTTGATATGGTATTAGACCTATAATATGATGGTTGTTTTTATATTTATAAACATCCTTGATGAGATCTTTCTTGCATGCATCCTATAGTGTTTTTTGATTTTTCAGTTCTTCATAGGTTTGGTAGGATTTATTGAAAATTCATGAAAAATATTTAACTAAAGTATATAATTATAAAATGAATAGTTCCATCAGATTCAAAAGGTGCCAAGAACTTTGGATTGGATGAAAATGTGACCTTTTTTTATGAAAGTTGATTTTGACCATTTTGATGATTTTGCACAAATCTATATTGTCAAGGTCTCCAAATAAAAATATTTTTATAGGTTTTTAAAGATTCTTAGTGGGTATTTGGTGGATTTTCCATAATTATTCTAAATCAATATTTTTGAGCTTGGTGAATAATTTAACTCTTGTATGCACAAATCAGAGTTTTAGGCCTTTGTTACACCTAAAATAAGTTTAGGGGTTACCATAGTTAAAATCCTTAGAATAAAATTTTGGAGCTACACACATATTCAAAAACCTTGACATAAATACTTTAGGGTGCATGTGTATCCCATAACCTTGACATCAGGGCTTTAGGGTACATGTATAGTCAAAACCATCAACATTGGGACTTCAAGATACATGCACAACCCATAAATATAACATTTAGACTTTAGGATACATGCATAATAAAAACCATAGACATAGGGACTTCCGGTTGTATGCGTAGAACATAAACCTGGCATTGAATATTTAGACTACACACATAGTCAAAACCCTTGATGTCAAAACTTTTGACTACTAGCATAACATAAAACCCTAATGTTAGGAATTTTGGTGAGCATTCAACTTATCCCTTAGCCCCTAGTTATATGGAAATTAATTCCTTGGTCACTTCTAACCCAAAGTGCTTAAATTTCACCCCATGGAGTCATCAGTTTCTTTTTAGGAAATTGATTCACATTTTTTTTAATTTTTAATTTCTAAGGGGCCTTAAATGCTTTTAGGGAAGTTGATAAAATTTGTTTCCACCACTATTTTCCACCAAAATTTAATGTGAGAAAATTTAAAAAATTACATAACATTTGATTAGTATCTCAGATTTGAGTGTCATCTTCCTTAAAAGTGTTTTTTTAATACTCTATCCATTGGTAGTAGTATTTTTGGTCATTCTATATATACTTATTTATTGACATATTGTACCTCTTGGATGCATTATCTATAAAGTTTGATGTCCCTCTAGTTTTTCCATACTTACACATAAATTTCTTAAGATGAATTATTAGTTGTATCTAACGTCTATACGAGCATCCTTATAATTGTAAATTTAGTGTGGGGGAGAGGGGGGGGGGGGTGGCAGGGGGTTATTTATGAGGGGGTATTGTGTGGTGTTGTTTATTCTTTAGTGTCTCTTCTACACATTCTCATTTTTTGAATTATGTTAATTCCTACACTTATTGGTCATTTAGATGCATTCTTGACTATACCTAATGTCCTCTTCATGAGTTATTCATGTAACTATGGATTCATTATAGTTATTTTGTTAATTTTTAACTTCTTTACTGTCTTCTCTCTATTGTGTCAAATTCACTTGAGAGACACTCATGGGGAAAGTTGATTCTACACCAGTGGTTCTTTTTGGAAAGATGAACTACTATTCTTGGCATGCTTATATGGAACACTTTTTCATGATAACGAATCATACTCCATTATTAAATGGAAAGATTCCATCCCCTTATGACTTAGGCCAATACAATAAGTGGGCTAACACTTATGGCAATGTTTTGATACCTTACTATTACATGTTTCCATGGATCTTCGTTTCCATGTGGAAAATACATGTCCATACACTATTTGGAGTATTCTATAGTCATTTTTCATAGATCTTATTGAGATAAATATCACTCCTACTCATATTCATATCATCCCTTCAGACACTATTGTACTCTCTTCTCCTACTCCTATTTCATGTGATGACAAATCCATGGTGGATAGTGCTTTTCCTTTTGTCAAACTACCACTACAAGATGATATTTTTATAAAACTTATCTATCCCATTGTAGATTCTAATTTCATTTATGTGCATGATTTAGTTATTCTATATTTATCACAAATTGGTACTTTAGAGGACTCTATTATTTATAGAGAGAGTACACCTTGTGAGAGTATTGACAACTCTTCTCTTCCTATGGATATTCATTATACTGATCCATCTGCTTTATTTGTAGTCTCCTCTTCAAAATAAAGGGTTGTTGATACATGATCTCCACTTCACATGGACATTCCTTCAATTAATTCCATGTGCCATTCTTATTCATCGAAATCACATGTACTTGATGAAAATTCTGATCCTAAGTACATCTCTAAGATTGATGACTCTTCTAATAGCATAAATGACTACTATAATGATGGAGACATAAATTCACCATCTCCTTGTTAAATTATGGATATTTAAGATTAAATTCTTGATCCACCTACCTTTGGTCCACTTCTAATATTATAAGATTCAGGTATATTAATCCAAGACTCATTAGACATCAAATAATCTACTACACATTTACAAAGCATTTTGTAGTCTATCTTAATTTATGCTTCCACTGCACCATCATTGCATATGGTAGTTAGACATATTAATATGCATGAGGATCATAGGTACTTGGTTATAGTTCCATCTGGAACTTGGTGGATGCATTCAATGTTCTAGGGTGATACACTCTTCATTACACCCACTTATGATAAGTTCATTTTAGTGACATTACATCTAATTTTTATGCAAGATCTTGCCAAAATGATGCCACATTTCTATTTTGAAACCTAATCAAATTTAATTTTATTGATTCTTCCTTCATCATCCATTAAATAATGGGTAGACTTCCAGTACACCATTTTTGTTCTTCCATTACCAAAGGGAAGAAATATTGTTTGATATGGATGGAACTTCTTCAATCTTCAAGTAGAGGATCTCATCAATAACTATTTTCATTCTACAAGATCTACTATAGGAAGCTTCAAAATATATATATATATATATATATATATATATAATTCTTATCTCTTATCTATATGTGCTCTGTTAATCTCACTTATGGATGCATTTTTAGTTGTTCTTGATGTTCATAGAGCATAAACTATTTATTGGTTTGCTCTCTTTTAGAGAGGAGTTTTACCCCACAGGTTTTTGCCTTCTCTTTGCTTTATGAAAGTTTAATTGTGCTTGTGTACCTCATCAAACCTCATTTTTGTGACCCAATTATTCTGCCCACCTAAGTCATGTTTCATGGGTGGTATCAATGTAGGTATTTTCCCAATTTTGGTTTTACCTACATAGTTGTTAGTTAGCTTGATTAAGGTTGTTAAGGTTATTAAGGGAAATACACTTAATGTATTTTATAATTTTGAGTTGAGTTTTACCTTTTTGGTGACCTAATATATCACTATATAAAGTACCTCCTTTGTACCTTTTTGGATAATGATTTAGATAATTAGTTAATGAAACTCTCTTTTGATTTAAATTTTCTCTCACCTAATATTAGGGTTCTCATGAAATCTATGATGTTTAGAGATATTTGAGTAATCTTACCATGAGGCCTTCAGACCTCTAAATAAAATTTAAAAAATCTAAATAGCTACCATTTATTTTATGAAGTTACCATGTGACTATATGTAGATGCATAAGAAGAGGTGTACATATTTGTATGGTTATGCATGAATAATTCTCCTTTAATTGAAGAGATATGGTATCCATCACTATAAGTTTTGATCTGATGGGTGATGGTGATGAACCAATTCTCTAATCATAAAAGATAGAGGTGTATCGTTGTTGACTCCAATTGTTGAGAAGAGATGTTGGATGTCACATATTTGAAAATATATGTAAATATTATTCTATGTTCTTTGATGTGTAAAATATATTTAGATATCAATGATCCTACACTTTCTTTAGAGTGTGTTATTTATATTGATAGTCTATTGTGAAATCTTATCATGGGTGCTTGTGAATTCTAGATAAAGTTTATGATATCTTTGTACACTTAACATTGAGAATAAGGGTTTAAGTAACTGTTATTTATTATTTATGGATGTGTGAAGAGTCCCTATACATGAGAGTATATTTTAGATGAATCATATTCATTTTAGATGTATTTTTCATTTTCAAGATTGTATAAAGTAGTGGATTATAATAATAATGTTATAATTATAGAAAATAGGGTATTCTAATATTAATGTTTTAATAACCTAGAGTATGAGATAGACAAAATCATAATATCAAGAGATTGGTAATAAGGTTTTTCAAACATCACATGATTTTAATATCTAATATCAGTACTTTAATGACATCGCATTAATGCATAGGTATTAGTACATAAAACCATATGGAAACAAGGTGCATTATGAAAATATCAATGTATGCACATATGTGTAACAAAACATTCCATTATGTTGAAAATTTTTAATGTGGAAATATTTTTGCTTGTAATTGTATCTTAGAGGAATTAATCTTTCCCTAGACATCAAGGCCTATCCACCCATAATGTAATTTTATAGAACGCAAATTCATTTACACAAGAATGTTTTAAAAGTTAAAATTAGATTGGGAATGGTTTCTTCATCCACAATTATCACAAGGATGAATACCAAAAAAAAATTTAGCTGTATTAATGTTGTGTTTTAATGGTCACATGTAATAAGAATGTGTGTTATTTATCTTTGTCAATAATGTACCTTATAATTCCATAGTTGAGCCATGTGTTGATCTTTGCACTATTTTCTTGTAGGTTGCAGTTAAGGCATACATATTGTTTGGAGATATTTTTAAATATATTTTTGATATAAACCCTACACATTTGACCAAGGTTTATTCTAAAAAGAGCATGGTTGAAAAGATTACACTCATTCAAATAGGGATTATGTGTAGATTTTTTGGGATGAATGCACATTTTTTAGCTCTATGAGAGAGATGTTGGGTTGGCACATAAGTGAAAAAACTTGCATTGTGTCTTGTATACAATTATGTGTAAGGATTATTAGAACTTTGCTATGGGGATAATTATATGAAAATGTTTCTAATTGCATTGAAAATGGTTTAACAAATAAAAGTTTTATATGATCTCATTTATATATATAGGTGATTTTTAATGCCTTGAATATTCTTTATTAGGCCTTGGAATTCTTACCCTTTTTTATTCAGTAGATTGGAATGAAATTATTTACGTGGTTCTTAAAATTTATAAGAAATATTATTGAATCAAATTGTGGGGAAAAAACTACTTACCAAGTTAACATATATCATTGTTTGCAAATAAAATTTCATGAGTAGGCATGGTGGAATGTTTATAAAAAGAGGACTAAGCACTTGAAATTGAACATACCCAAATTCAAGTTACATAAGTTATTTTTCCTTAACATAAACCTCCTTTTTAGAATTTGCATAACTTGAATATATCTATCCTCATCTTGGAAAATAATTTGGAGGAGAGTAGCAATGATATTAATACTTTTCATCATGAGATTTTTTAGTTACTCCATGACAAGAGTGAAGCTTATCTTTTTGGGCTCTAAAGAATCTTTCAATTGTTTATTTTGGTGCAGGAGATGTTTTATTTCATCGAGAAAGTAGTTATTCTCATACAAAGATTGTGAAATAGAAACATCATCTTGGGTTTTGCTTATTTATTTATTTATTTATCTACCCATGGCTAAAATAACTAAGATATGATTGCAGTGTTGATACCAATTCACTGTTTTATTGTAAATAATTAAACACACACACACACACACACACACACACACACACACACACACACACACACACACACACACACACACACACACACACACACACACACACACACACACACACACACACACACACACACACACACACACACACACACACACACACACACACACACACACACACACACACACACACACACACACACACACGCACACACATATATACCAAACTCATATCTCTAATACCAATGATACAAAACATAGGGCCCAAGATGCTATTGCAATGGATAATGATGTGTTTGAAGACAAGTTGATGATTCCATAATGCATATAATGTAATACAAAAAAAAAACACAATTCAATGTATAGTTTAGATATGTAAAAATGAAACTTATATTCAATATGAATAATAGGGGAAAGTATAGATGTATACAATATTTAGAAAGACTGTATGAATGAGAGTTATTAATATCATAAGCCAAAAAATTTATTTTTTATTTCTATGGACTAAATGAAATAATTCAAAGTTATATATGTGTTTGGATGTTAGTTTAATTTTCAATATGAATAACAAGGGAAATTATAGATGTATAAAATATTTAGCAAGACTGTATGAATGATATTTATTAAGATCATAAGGCAAAAGATTTATTGTTTATTTTTCTAGATTATATGAAATAATTCAAATCTATATATGTGTTTGGATGTTAGATACATAGTGCATTCTAAAAAACTTCTATCTATTATATTTTTTTATATCTTTCTCATCTTTGTGTCTTAATGAGATAGATTTTTACAATATATATATATATAATCATTACAGTAAATATTTATAGACTATCTATAGTTATATAAGGTTTTAAGTTCCTCTTTTAATTTAGTGATGGCTAATATTATTAATGGTGCATGGTTGGAATTATGTAAATGTGATTCCATTGTTAGATGCCCTAATGTGTCATAGATTTATCAAAGGCCAACTGGCATGTAACGTGGCATGAGGAACATAACACATGGATGCCGATTATGTGCATTTGTGTGTAAACACACAAAGACCTATGTGGCATATGACTTGGTACTATGCCAACTCATGAAGGTACTATGAGATAGTAAAAGTGATGTGCATGTGTTGTAGGTGGATGTGATGCATACATGGTTCATATATTTAAGCATGGTGTGAAACTTGTATGCCATTATTTAATTAAAAAAGTATACCATAGGTTTGTGTGCATGATGTAAGAATTTTCACATTGTGTTGGTCATGCCTAGAATGTAAACATTTTGTAATATGTATATTCATCTTACGTAAGTATCTAAGGGTATCTTAGAGGATACATGGGTGGTGTAAATTGTGATAGTAATACACAAGCCATGTTGGGATGTATAATCATGCATGGCATTTTGAAATATAAATCAAATCAGGGTGTGATTTAATATGATTATCTCATCTTTCCTTTAGTGATTTAAATAAAATAAGGATTAAGCATTATGTTCCCTTTAAAAAAAGATATTTAAGGTTATATTTTTGTTTTTAAAGTTTTTCTTTTTTAATTTTGGGTTCAATTTTAAAATAGATTTATATTTGAAGGAATATTAGAAAAAAAATTGAAAATTTGTGTGACATTTATGCCAAGAGGTGTAAGCTATAGGATGGGAAAGTATCCAATTTTATTCCCATGAAATAAATTCCATGCATGACATTAATTTATCAAATTTATTTTTAAATATAGTTAAATTCAATATGAGATAACAAAATCAAATAATAAAGTAATCTATAGTTGTTAAGTTCCAATGCTAAATCTATAATTTATGGACTTGAGAAAATAAATCCAATGCCAAAAAGAGATAAACACAACTGAAAATGGAAGAAGTGCACACAATAATTTGTGGTTATTGTCTACTAGTCCAAACATGAGATCCATAATTTGTGGACTTGACAAAAAGGATCTACTTCTAAAGGACCAACACAAATGATGATGGAAGCTTATTATCTAACCATTTCATACACTTTTATGATGTATTTAGGCAATAAAAATAAACCACAAGTAGACTGATTAGATAGATAGATGGAATTATAGTGACACTCAAAACAAATTCCTTCTATCAGTGATTTAAGAGTTTCCTCCTCCAGTTTAGAAAATGTGCTAATGAAAATACCTTTGGATTCTTTTAAGTGAGAGACATAATATAATTTATACTCACCTTAAAATGTAACGAAAACATTTTTAAACACTTAGAATTCAAGATGATAAATGCACAAAAAAGAGGAGGATGGTTAAGTACTTTGCATATGTGGTTCCCAACATGGTGAATAAACCTTTAATCCATACTAAATCTAGTAAATTAGTTTCTTTTGAGATAAAGATGATTGAGAAAGTGCTCAAGGATGAAGATTGTTTTTTTGAAAGGGGAATTATTTGTATATTTAATTAGTTTTGGCCAAGACTTATGGTTATTCATGATTAGATTTAAAAGTTTTGGAGGTCATTAATGAAGGTAAATTTGGAGATATATCCATGCCCCAAGCATTTTTTCATATCTATTTTTTACCTAATTTAGGATAGGAATAGGATCATGCAAGTATAGATTTAGTCCATAGATCAATATCTTCTCTTCATGAAGCCATGGTTCCCTGCCTTTAATCCTGTGATTGAATATTTTAAGATCAAGCATGTTTAGGTCTACCTTCTATACCCCCCCCTCAAATTTTGGCCCAAATCCATACTATCTGTAATAAGGGAGGCCCTAAGGAAAATGTGGTGGTGGATGAATCTACATCTAGATTTATTCATATCACTTTTTCTGTAATTCTTGCTTGTATGGACATGTCTTCTAAGCTTCCTACAAATATCAATATGAAAGTTTAGAATCATACATGGTCTCAAACCCTTAATTATGAAGGGTTATCTTTCAAGTGTAGTAAACGTTTTTCTATAGGAAATTTGCTTGGTTAATGCCAAAATTTTAGGGAAAAAAATAATTTCACGTGGAAGAATGACCTACCATATCATCTTATGGTGGAGGGTATTGAATATCTTGTGAGTGAAGATGAAAAGAGTATGAATAAGGAATAAATCCTATTAGATTTCAAATTTTGGGAGGCAAATCAAACTCTGAGTGACACTATAGAGGAAAAGGTTAGATCTTTGGGTCATATGGTGGCTAGAAGTTTTGAGTTAGATATAGCCTTGGTAAAGGTAGATTAAATTTAAAAAATTTATAGTGCTACTTCAGAGTCTAGTGAGTAGATGTTAGCAAAATTTTCATTAAAGATTTACAAACTAGTTGATGCACTTGAAGTCTCCATTCCCATATTTTTAGATTTAGGGGAAGGAGGGGATTGGGTGGTTATGAGTAATAGAAGGAGAGGTAGAGGAAAAAAATATAAAACCACTGAATAAGACCCTTAAATCCCAAAAAGACTAATATAAATGGGTCACAATTGAACCTGTGAATGTTTTGGGAGGGTTTTAGCTTTTTACTGTTTAGTTTCTATTTTTGGTTGTTTATATAAACATTTCATGTATCTTGTATAGGGTTGGGTCCCTTTTTCAAAAAACACCCATTTACCAATAATAAAAAATTAATGCTCGAAAAAGTATTTTGAATAATGAGGTCCAATAAAAAGCTTTAAGACTTTCAAAGGGTAATAAAATAAGGGCCACATAGTGGCAAATTATTTCCATATTTGTTGAAAATTAATTATGTGGAAGTCAGTATGGTTGTAAAAATCATAAGTTTTCAAGTATCAAAAGTTAGACATGGGATTGGATAGCATGCTAGTATTAGACAAATTATACATACATAACTAGGTTGGAGAACTACATGTGGTTTGAACCCTCTTTAGAGTATTATAATGTAAAAAAAACTCTTCCAATCAGTGGGGGATAGTTGGGGTCAGCTCAACCCATCTTATCTAATCCATTTTTATAGGATTTCTAAATGTGGAAAGTGGAGCTAGGGTTTTGAGCTAAAAGAAGACAAACGAAAAAATGTTAACCTAGTCATTAATATCCATAGAACACCCATACACATATGGGTGTATTGATATATGGTATAATAGTCTTTCACGTCTCACTATGATGACTTCAATAGAGTATAGATGCATTTTGTTTGCATATGCATCCAATTAGTATTGAACTTGTCTCAACATGTTTTGATAGTTAGATATCAAATATGGAAGACCACAAACCCATTCAAAACAATTATTGATGACTTTACATTGTCATAAACTAAGAAATAACCTAAAAAAACTAATTAGCTTATCTTATAGGTCATCTCGATAAATAATAAATTACAAAACATTAGTTATAATCTTTTATTACATTCAGATTTCTTTTGTTAAGGAATATTTTATAAAATCTCAATTAGACTCAATGTTTCTTCTTATTTCGATATAATTAAAAAAATAGTTAGAACATAATGAATTATGTTCTTGACATTGGGAAAGCATGCAAGGGTGTATCTATGGCTGCCTTGGTGGTGTACAACGTTGTTGTGATTCATATGATTCTCATAAATTCATAGGCATGTGCATCATTATGATATGTAGAAATCATTCATTAATGATTTGCATCAATTCTCAGGGTTTCCAATCATGTTGATAAATGTTTAAGAGAAGTGCCATAATGATATACTGATAACATGTAATTTTATAGAGATCAACCTGTGAATAATTCCTTCATGTCATGTACTACCTTAAGGTGTGGAAATCTACGGGAGTGTAGAATAACAATATTTGAGTATGATGCCTTTGATATAGGGTAAGCCATTTAGATGGGATTAAATAATTAGAAGTGGGTAGGAATTTTTGGGTATGCTTTGATTCTGGATCATAATACTTTTAAAAAAATCTTATCTCATGATCTATGTGATCACATAGTTGAACTATGTGGTGAGGCCTTTAGATCTCTAAATAAAATTGAAGAACTTTTAAAAACTACCATTTATGTTATGAAGTTCCCATGTGCCTGCATGAAGATGCATAAGGAAGACGTGTGCATATTTTTATGGTTGTGCATGAATCATTCATCTTATTTTGAAGAAAAATGGTATCCATTACTATTAGTTTTGAGCTTGTAGGTGATGGTGATGAACCAATGCTCTAAACCATAAAAGCTAGTGGTGTATTGATATTGACTCTATTTATTGAGAAGGGATGTTGGATGTTAAATATTTGAAAAGAAATGTACATCTTCCTCTATGTTATTTGATGTGTAAAATAAATTTAGATATCAATGGTTGTACATTATATTGAGAGTGTGTTATTTATCTTGATATCTTAGTGTATGATCCTACTATGGATGCTTGTGAATGATTAATAAAGTTTATGATATTCTTGTACACTTAACACCAAGAATAAGTGTTTAATTACTAATTATTTCTTATCGAGGCATGTGTGAAGAGACCATATAAATGAGAGTAGATTATAAATGAATCAGATTAATTTTAGATAGATTTTGCATGCTCAATATTGTAACATATAGTGGATTCTAATTATAATGTTCTAGTTATAAAAAATAGGTGATTCTAATGCTAATGTTTTAATATCGTAGATTTTGGGATAGACAAAGTCATGATAGAATTTAGAGATTGGCACTAAGGATTTCCAAACACGATATGAGTTTAATATCCAATAGCAATACTTTAATGACCTTTCATAAATGTATAGGTGTTATTATGGAACACCATATGGGAACAAGGTGCACTATGAAAATATTAATGTATGCACACGTGTAACAAAACATTCTATTATCTATATATTTTTTATGTGAAAAGAATTTTACTTGTAAGTGTATTCTATAGAGGAATTAATCTTTCCCTAGACATCAAGGTATATGTACCCATAACATAATTTCATAAAATGCATAGTCATTTGTGCAAGAATGTTTGAGAACTAAAAAGTGGATTGGGAATGGTTTCTTCTCCCACAATTATCACAAGGATGAATATCCCAACAAATTTTAGTTGTATTAGTGTTATGTTTTTAATGGTTACATGTAATCAGAATGTGTGTTGTTTATCTTTATCAAAAATATACTTTAGAATTTCATCGTTAAACCATGTGTTGATCTTTGCACTATTTTTGTGTAGGTTATAGTTAAGGCATACATCTTGTTTGGAACTATGTTTGAATATATTTTTTCTAAGAACCTTATTCTACATAGAGCATGGTCGAAAAGCTTACACTCATTCAAATAGTGATTATGTGCATATTTTTGGGATGCACACACATTTATTTTAGTTCTATGAGAGAGATGTTGGGTTTGCACATAAGTGGAAACACTTGCATTGTGTCTTGTAGAACATGATGTGAATAGATTATTTGAACTTTATTATGGGGATAATTACATGATTTTTTTTTTAATTGCACTGTAAATGGTGTAACCAAGAAATTTTTTACATGATATCATTCTTATTTTTAGGTGATTTTTAATTCCTTAAACATTATTTATTAACGCTTGTCTTTTGTACCCATTTTTCTTTACTAGATTGGAATGGAATTATTTAGGTGGTTTTTGAAATTTCTAAGAAATATTTTTGATCAGACTGTGGGGAACAACAATAACTTACCAATTTAATATATATCATTATTTGAAATAAAATTTCAAAAGTAATCATGGTGGAGTGTTTATAATAAAAGAGTTAGGCACTTCAAAATACACATACTTGACTTCAAGTTACAGAAGTTATCTTTAATTAAGATAAACCTCTTTTTCTAGCATCTACATAAGTTGAGTACATTTATCCTTGAATTAGAAAATGATTTGGAGGAGAGGGTCAGAAACATTAACACTTTGCATCATGAGATTTGTTATCTACTCTATGAAAAGAGTGAACCTTTTCTCCTTGGACTTGAGAACATGTTTAAATTGTCGATTTTGATGTAAGAGACAATGTATCTCCTCAACAAAGCACTTATCCTCATCTACAGATTGTGAAAGGAACACTTCTACTTGGGTTTTATTTCCTTATTTACCCATGACTAGAACAACTAAGATATAAGTGCACCCCTCACAACAATTTTTGGTTTATTTTAGACAATTAAACATAAACGTATCAAACTCATATCTCTAATACCAATGATGTACAACATAGGGGCTAGGCTGCTAGTGTGGTGGACAATGATGTGTTTCGAGAGAAGTTAAGGATTGTATAATGCTTAGGATGCTAGAGCAGTGGACAATGATGCATTTGGAGAAAAGTTAAACATTGCATAATACATAGAATGGAATATTAAAAAAAAACTAAAACCAAATATACAATCCAATATATAATTTTGATATGTAAAAATGAAATATGAATAACAAACAAAGTACAGATGTATAAAATATTTAGCAAGACTGTATGAATGATAGTTTTTATGATCATAAAGCAAATTTGTCTGATATTCTCATGTGGCACTGGACCAGTAATAGCAATAGCATTGGTTATATGTACTTGACACAAATCTCTTACCTTTTCAAATACGTAAGAAGCCATGAATTATATGAAGTCCATGGATTCTGGACATTTTGTTTTCCTAGCCTACTTTCCTACCCTCAACCCAAAAAAAATGAAAAGTCAGACAAATTCATATTAGAAAGAGTGTACATTCATATTATCAATGCAATTTCACTGTAAAAAGAGAAAGGGTGACGGAATGGACATTAATCGGTGCTGGATGCAGATATCATGGAAACATTGAGTGAATATGAAGGAACAGCTAGTGTAGGTCAGAGCGGGTGACTGTTATGATTATAATGGAGATCAATAGACAGGAAGGCAACACATATCTTACACGTATACGTTTATATGTTAGAATTTCTAATCGCATGAATCTCACTTTTCTGCATTGGTGGGTAGGAACAGATGGTGTAGGTCAAAGCGGGTGACTGTTATGATTATAATGGAGATCAATAGATAGGAAGGCAATACATATCTTACACGTATACGTTTATATGTTAGAATTTTTAATCACATGAATCTCACTTTGCTGCATTGGTGGGTAAAGATTTTTAATTTTTTTTCCATGGTAATTTAGGATTCGAACCATCCTCGATAACGTTGATAGTTGAGCCAGATAACCAAGCCATTTGCTAGAAAATATTGGGATTATGGTATGTGGGATAATTAAGGGTGAAGGGTATTTGTCTCTTATGTGTCTTTAGTGGCGGGAATAATAATAATAGTGAACCTAAGACCGACTAAGACATAGTAATACGTGCATAGGAATCGTCATCTCAAAATATAATGCGGGGTTTTAGAGATAAACACTTTTTAGTTACATCTTTTCTCCCTCATGGGAATTTGATGCCCACCTCAAAAGGGAATTTAATGGGACATCCATCTCATTTTAGGGTTGCAGACATAATTCATGTTACAAATTATAGTTTAGGGCTCTTCTGAGATTTTTTTTAGAACATGTAGATGTTACTACGTATATAGATTAATCATGCATCCAAACTGTATTCTATTTGAGACCTCTCCAATCTTCTCAAGATAAATTAATAATGGCTTATAATTTATGTGTGATTCAAATAAAAGAAACATGACATAGGAGGAGGGTAAGGTAGAAAAGTGAATTCTCAAATTTTGAGGGATCATTGTTGTTTGCATGGATTATTTATGAATATGATTGGAACTTACCTCTAGTTATATAGTTTTTTTAAGACTCAAATTAGAATAAATAAGATAGGGAGTTTCAAGAGTATTTTCTAGTGAGCACCATCTTTGGAATATTATTTTATGAGATAAACAACCATAGATTTTATTTTATTTTTATAAAATACATTCAGATGTAATCATTTATATATATATATATATATATATATATATATATATATATATATATATATATATATATAAAGTTGAAGAGAATCATTATATTCGTGATATACTCATCCTAACTAAGCCCATATAAAGAAATAAAAATTCATAGTATAACCCAATAATTTTTTTTTAACATCCACTACACTTATATTGAGAATTGAGGAAGGCTTTTAAAAGAAACAAAGAAGAGTCCATGAACATTCATAAGACTTTTTGAAATTATCTATTTGGGTTTTTATATTAAAATAAGTCCCTTACAATGTTTGAAATTATCTCATTTATATAATCAAATAAGACTCATCATGCAACAAAGTGAGATCCCACTCAAAGCCATAATGGCCAATCTAGTTACAATGAAAACTATTTCAGAAGAGATAAAAACAACATGATGGAAAAGGAAGGGGTGAGGCCCACTATGCACAAGCTTACAAACTTGGCCATGAATAGAGGTACTTTTTACAACCTTTTACAATTTTTGAAAAAAAAACGTTCCTAACCATTCATGCCCCTGCCTTTGCCTCTGGGTCATTATTTTTGGTAGATATGTGACAACAAAGTTAAATTTTTGATCTCTTTACGGTGCGATTTGTAGCCCACTTCATGATAGGGTAGCTTCAGAGGTATCACCACTGAAACCAAAAATCAAGGAGTCAAACACCTATTTATAGAAAGATGAATTCCACAAAATTATATTTTTAGGAAGGAAAATCCTAATAACTTTTTTCCACTTTATTTTTAGGAGGAGGAACCTAATGGTATTATGTCAATTATGTGTATTTATCTTTTTGGAGAACCAAAGAGGCATATAATGAATTCACATGTAATCTGCTCATCTTGAGTTAATAAAACTTTGATACCTTACACCATGGATGTTTCCTTAGTTTTCTAGAGTTTTACCAATGTAAATCTAGTAACCTTTTTCATGCATGTTTAATATTTTGTGTATTTGAATTATCTCTATTATTGTAAAATTGTATTATGTTCTTCAAATCACTAGTTATTTATTGATGTAAAGTGTCTAGTTTCCTAATAAGTTTCTTATGGGGCTATGCCAAATCATCCCATAATTGGGTGAGTCCCACTTACTATATCTTACCCAAAGAGTGACTCTACAATTATTTTCAATTGTGAATCAAATATTTAAGCCACAAAGCCACCCATACTCAATCAAGAACATATAAAACTAGCCTTCCTCCTACTTCATTGCGTTCTAGTGGAGTCTGTATAATGCTAGCCTGAGGGATGCTAGTTGGAATACTTCCATCATATATTATACAAACTTGAAGAATGCCACCTTGAGGAATGCTAATTTGAGTAGCATTAGCATGTTGAGATTTCATGTCCTTGGCACATGCCTAGAAATCTTCATCTATCCTAGATATAGTGATAATGGGGTCTCTAAATAACTCCCTTATTTTTTCCATGTTAGATGTGTGATAGGATAGAAGGGACTATAAGGTTCCTCTCATTATTTTTTATTTGATCTACCTTTTTCTTGGTTGAAACTACAAAGTTGATAACCTAAACACTATTGGAATTATTGGCTTCTTGGACCATATTATTGAATTATATTATAAAATTGGCCAATTTGATCAAAAGATCTATGAAATAATCAAGCCCACCATCTAAATTGAAGAATGATATTATCCCATCTTCTTGAAATAATTGCATGATCGACATAATGAATATCATAGATGATGGTATTAATTTCCTCTATGAAATATTATAGTGATGATCTCATGTTTATCATCAAAATTTGGAAAGCCCCAATATCATATGGATCCATACGATTTAATTTTGGGGATTTATTGAATAAATTGACTAAATTTTATAGTTTAGTCTCATACTTAGTAATACAGTCTAAGAACAACTTCACTTTATGTTACCAAAGAGAACCTTTTGCATTTGTTTGAAAACTCTTTGCGAAGAGCTCATACAATGATTAAAGTGCCTCTTTCTATTTCATAATGAGATTATTTGTCACTGAAGCTCTTATTTGGGTTTATAGCCTTTAGATCCTTTGTTTTATGCCCTAGACAACCTCTTTTCTAGTTCACCAATGACAATGACCATAGAGTCAGGATCCTCTACAAACTCATTCATTTGCCATGGTCTACCCTTTATTTTTATTTTCAAGGTAAATAACTCATGCTTAATTGCATGGAAGCTAGGTACCCTTTCATTTGTGACTCTCCTTTATGTTAATTTTTTGAGCTTAATAGTGGGTCTTTCAAAATCCTTTTTTAATTTAGGTTCATCTATTACCACCATCCCTATCCTTTGATCTTTATCCAATCATATAGAATCCATCCATTTTACTCCAGATTCTAAAATTGATTTGGTAAAAGAGAAGGTTGTTGTGGCTAGTGAAGTAGGTGTTGGATTGGGTGGAGGATTCAGAATAGATGCAATAGGGTCAACAAAAATCAAGGTTGTGCATGAAAATATGGGAGTGGGTCCATGTGCTGAAAGATAGGTGGAAATTAGTGGACCATAAGTTATAATTTGGATAGGCATAATCATAATTATAGGTTTGAAGGATGAATCTACCAAAGTAATGATGGGATGAAGAGTTTTCACTAGATCTTGACTGATAAAAAATAGGGGCCACATCTCTTTTTACTTAGGATATTTAGTTTATAAATTAGGATATGATATAGTATGTGGGATCCCAAGTATGATAGTGACCTTGGAATTTTATGTAATCAATACTGGGTCCATTTTTTGCATAGGGATTTGTATTCATAGGGGCCTTGAGGTGATAATTATTGGGGTAATTGTGGACACACTACTTAAGATAAGTGTTTCTACTATTTGTAGAATAGGAGTGGACTAGGTTATGGTGGAAATAATGATGATAATGGGATTTTATGTGATGACCCCCACTATATTCATCTCCAATTAAGATGCATATGGATGGGTGTCAAGTGGGGAAAAATATAGTGAAGAAATAAAAGGAGAAGAAGGGGTAGTTAGTATGGCATGCTCTACCATTAATTCTACTTGGGGAGAAGAAATCCTTAGAATTATCACAGAATAAGTAGATATAGTAGAGGAAGGGGAAATGAAAGGTTGAGTTACCTCTCACATTTGGATAATTCTTTTAGTGAGCATTATTGGAGGTATGCCTTGAGGTACCTTTCTTCTCAAATCATCCTTTGTAGCCAATGAATATTCTTTAATTTCATAATTACTTGGTCTTTATTTTATATGACTTGGTTGATTGGTCTAAACTGGGGTAATCACAAGGCCCATAATATCCACCATCCTTTTTACATCCTCATTGTCCTCTACAATAATGAATACCAAGATATAAGGGTGTGTGTTGTGGTTGTAAATGATATCAAATTTTCCTTTCAAAGATTTTATATTGGCCTTGACTCATTCTATTAGATCCAAATGGCATAAATCATGGTCATTTAAATTTAAAGAGGTCTGTGATAAGTTGTTGCACTTAATCTTGTACATACTTATAAGATTTTCTGGCCTATATTATAAGTAATTGAGGGCCAAGGGGAACATTTATTTTTCTTTCATATGCAGGTGATAGTATAGAGGAGTTGTTATGGTATCTCTTGTTTGTAAAATTTGTATTGAATGCATATGGGTAGTTTGAGGGGTTACAAAACTACTCTATCTACTTAGATGACTATGAAATCATGGCAGTACCAATAAGATGTTATGCTAACAATGTATTTAGTAATTTCATTTGACAACTTAGTAATAGGTTACTCATTAATGGCATGGTACATAGATGGATATAAAAAATCACATATTTATAGCACATACTACCTAAAATATAGAGATACAACTTTAAAAAGTGCTTATGGATTTATGTCTACAAGATATGATTCCATTATGGGATTTTATCAAATTAAAAATTAGTAGAGGTGGCATAAACTAAATATAACATCATATAAAAATTGTCACCTTTCGTTACCCTCAATACCCATTACTTTAGGTTTAAGGTGATAACCTATTCCAATGTCTATCATTGATGATCATAGATAGGGGGAATCCAAACCTTGATTGCATGGGAAATTTTAGGGGAACCATAAATTTAGTTCATGAGAACCATACCCATTTCGAGACTTTATTTGTAGTGGTGACTATGGATGTTATCCACATCTTCTCTATCAACCAATCTATCTAGGTTTTTCACCCAATTAATTAACATTTCTTGAAGGTTGTTTTGGGTAAGATATCAAAGTATTTAGCTAGGGAATTCAACAGTACCATTCAATGGCCATCCCAACTATAAAAGCTATTTTTATAGTTTTTAAGTGATAGAACAAACTTGTCTAAGTATTTAATCCTAATGAAATGATTGGAGAATAAGTTGATATAGGGGAATTCCTTTAGCTTGGATACAATCTAATAAAGTCTAGCTTGTTGCATGGTTGGTAGATCATCTATGTAGATGACATATTTAGAAGTTGGGATTTTCTCCTAAAATAATGGTATAGCTTTGGGCACTTCATCATGAATTGAACTATAATGTTTGAATTTGTTCCTAAGGTATCTTTATAGGAACTAACTACATTTGAATACTTGGTTGGCTCTATATGAGCAGAAATATGATGTCATAGATTTCAAGTAATGTATGTTGATAATATCATTTCTATTGTGTGTAAACCTTTAGCTTTGGATCACTAATAGAAAATTATATTGTAATTGGCTCCTATAAGTAATGGCCATTAGATGAATTGGAGACTTTGTTTATTTATGCTCATTTTAAATATTTGAAAATAAAGTGGGCTATTTTTTCATGTGGATTTAGTGCTAAGATGAACCTCTTAATTAATTTAAAATCCTTTTTCTTATTATAATTTGATATAATCATGCATTTTCATAGGTTTATTGGATGATGTAATCCACATGGTTTCATTTTTTACTATTGCATAAGCTTAGCTCATGCCAAGTTAGAATACAAGTATTATTAGGTTGACCACATGTCTTCTTATGGTTAGATTGGGGGATTACTATCCTTGGTATCTACACCATGGGGGTAAAACCACAAGGTACATGTACAATATCATTATGACATGCAAAATAATTATGGAATCACATATTTTTAGTGTCAACCCCCCTTAGTTATATGTGTAATATGAAGTAATGAATTCGTAATATAGTGACATGTGGTCTTTGGTGATTAGTTTTTAGTCATGCTATACCTTTGGCTCAATATGGGATTCCTTAGGAATTACAAGGGTGTGAGAGTATGAAATATTACCACATGGCATGGGACCAATATACATGGCATGATCCAACTATTTTGGATCCTCATGATAAAAAAACCTAGTGCATTGATAGTGTAAAGAATGCAAATAAAACACTTGGCTCACAATGATTAGCTAGGATCCCCATGATTTGAAAGAATAGTTTTAATGGGTGGGAGATCCTAAAAAGGACATGAAAAGGATTTGCATATTTAGGAATGAAAATTTATCAATCAAATAAAAAAAATTTAGTCAAGTAAATAAAATATTGTGTGAGATAAATATGAAAAAATAAATAGTAATATCAATTTTGTTATTTTACAAAGCTCATCACATGAGTTCATGTTCCCAATTAATTTCAAATGTATATGAAATGGGCTATGTTTTTCGGTCAATTATATGTTGGGAGATCCCAAATATACCTACCTTTCCTTAAAACAGTTTAATTATATTTACTTGTTAGATATTAATTTAGACCCACATTTCAAATATTACAAAGAGAACATTATATCAAATAGATAAAGCTAGGACCCAAGTGTAATGGAAAATGATTTTAACAAAAATAATTTAGTGTCATGAAAGGGCTCCCAGTTTATAAAAGGTGTTTGCCACAATAGACCTTGTAATCATAAAAGTAGAGGAAATGGTTGTAAGTATGAACGTAAAGTAAATTAAACTAAAGGCAATGGTTAGAATTATGGTAAATGGGTAATGTTCAATGATCAATCAAATGGGGGTCTATGTAACCTAAAGTGATTTGTGGAAAGTCTAAGAAATCTTATAACTACACCATTTTATTAAGTGTATAGAGATCTTATAAAAGGACACACACATATGAACATTTACTATGAAAGAAGGAACATCTATTATACTAAGTAAATAACTTAAAGAGTATAGGGATATAGAAACTTACATTGGGGTGGACCCATCAACACTTTAATCTACCCCTTGGATCAATTAGAGATTTATAAATAATATTATAGGTTAAAGGCATCAAAATTTTGGATGAAGACTTAAGATATTCTCATATACAAAATTCCAATGATTCCTCCCATTGAGCTTCAAAGACATAACATGGCAAGAATCCTCAAGATAAGATTGTAAGCCACAAAATCTCCCAAATATTACCTAATTAATTAGGAAAAAATTGAAAGAAAATGTAGATTGAAATGAATGTATATGATATTTTTTGAATGAAATATGAACCATATATATATATATATATATATATATATATATATATATATATATATATATATATATATATATATATATATATATATTTATATATTTATATATTTATATATATATCCAATACCCAAAATTAACACTAAAATTTAGGCTAATAATATGGACTCATTAATAAAGTTGAAAGTGTAAGTTGGCACAAAATGGTATTGGCTAGGCCAACATAGTAAAAATGTCGTAAAAAACAATTAGAAATATATCAAGATGGATGACAAAGTTATTGAAGAGTGAAGGCATAAAATAGATTGTATTAGTCGAATCAATGTCATTAGATATAATGAAGCTAACACAACTTGACAAGAACTAAAGGGAATAGGCATATGAATAGGAAATATAAGGAGGTTAGACTGATATTATTAATGGTGTCAATATATAGTATCAACATCTCTTGTAAAACACCACAAGCCTTTCCCACCCAATTCCTAGTGTACCCTATAAGGCATGGACACAAGGAGATTGATGCATCAAGAAGTAAAAGTAATATAAAGCATTAATAAATGATAAAGTGAATAAAATTATGTGTATATAAAAAACAAGATTTAAATAAAATTTTCCCATACCATGTTTGATATTATTAAATATGGTACAATGCGCTAACATATTAAAGATTTAGACTATCATGAAGTTTTAATCGGGATATCAAAATTTGTGATAATAGGTACTATTTTTGTATTATTCTAGATGGATAATGCATCCTTTTTGGATAAATTATGTAATTAAATGGTCAAAAATATCAAATATAATATTTTCACTAATAAGGCTAAACTTACCAATGAATAATATCAAGCCTTCCTCCAATGTTATTGTGACATCCAATATGATATGCTCAATGTTACCACTAGACAGCATAGGGAATGCATGAAATTTTTTCCCTCCTACTATAGATTATAAAAAACATAATATCCAACATATTTATTGAATTATCATGAATTCTAATATTGATAATATAACTACTAAAGATAATTGAATGCCATGGATGATCAAGATTTATCTAAATATCATAGCATGAATCCACATTAGATTGATGTAATGTTATATATAGCAAGAGATGAGCATAAACATTTGTCCTAAGTTTTCATAGTATGTGTTCATAACAATAATTATGAGCACATCATTAGTCATTTATGTGAAAACCACCCAAGGTTTGGGGGGAAATATAGACTCAATAGATATCCATAAATATTCCTACACAAGAAAACTTTGTGCCTTCCATGTTGACTAAACATGTTCCATTAACAACCTCACCTAATGCACATTTTCTTAACTATATTCTTGTATATCTACATATCAAGGTGTTACATTTAAATCAAGGCACATTGAGAGATATTAATTCCATGAATTTGCATGCCTTGCTCCATAACCCATTATCACTTTAGATAACAACCTATCATTTACCAAGTGGTATTGCAGCTCCTAAGCTTCCATTATATAAATGTAAAGGTTATCCTGAGTCATACCTTAGGTCATTCTAGGTAGCATGCTTTTATTATCCATAAAAATGACAAACTATTCCCAATAAGTGTTAAGGACTATGTATTGTAATTGTTATATGATTGCCCCATGCAATTTGTAGGAGTATTCAACCCATTGGGAGACTAATTCCTAATAATTTCTCACATCAACATTTATGATAACCTATCTTGGACATAATTTTATAAATCTAAGCAAGTATATAATGAACCTATTAGCTATTTTGTGCTTTGTTAAAAGATAATACAAGCCAATATGGTCAACATTATAGATGAAAATGAATTAAAAGGGATATTCAAACAAATATTGTTCTCAAAAATCAATGAGTCATTTAAATTTAATATATTCTAATCCTTTGATGAGCTATACCATATAATACATGATAGAGAAGTCAAATTAATAGATTTGAACAAAATTAAATATATAAATACTCTTACAAATACTTCAACAAATAATTTTATAATTATATAAAGTTATAAGGTCACACCAAATGATACCAAGCATGAGGAAAATAATATAGTCAATGTAGTGTCTCACCTTACAAGACAACTATAATTGACATCTCCCTACAATGAGGCAATTTTAAATATTACCATCACTTCCTCATGTACTACTAGAGAATTTACTTGAATGCAACCTAATCACACTTCATCCTTCATAAGAGTTTAATATAAACATATCTACATAGAGGAACTATGATGGAAATGTATATTTAGATTATCATCAAATTATGGTATATTTAATTAAAGTAATATATAAGATACATTATCTTATAATCTAGAGTAAAAAATATCAATTTAGGCACTCATATAGAGGAATATATATTGAAACATAATGAAAATAAAATATTTAAGATATTTAATGATCTATTTCCTAAACATATAATATCAAAAACTAAGGATATATCATGCATACAAGATGCATCCTCCATCTACAACATGTGATCATCCAAGTTATGCTATTATTAGTACACATAGTGATACTTCACCACACTAGGCTATGATCACATTTGATGATATAGATATATCTGATGACAATTAAAAATTTAATACACTCTTCATATGATCATTTATCAATAAAAACCTAAACATAGTGTCATGATTGATAATGGTTCAAGTGAAAATGTTTAAATTATGACATTTATCCACTCCCTTGGGTACACATGATAATATTTACA